>CAUYQV010021659.1:0-30635 GCA_963574575.1 Galagoides demidoff
ACCCTCTTCTTGCCTGAAAGGTTTCAGCAGAGAAATCTGCGGTTATTCTAATAGTCTTCCTCTTGTAGGTTATGGTTTTCTTATGTCTTGCTTCTTTCAAGATTTTCTCTTCCATATTAACTTTAGTGAAGTTAATTATGATGTTTCTGGGGGATGTCTTATTTAGGTTGAATTGTGTTGGGGTTCTGAAGCTGTCTACAATCTGAATTTCAGGATCTCTTGACATATCTGGAAAGTTCTCTTTCATAATTTCATAAAGAAGAGCCTCTGTGTTTTGTGAAGCAACTTTGTCGCCTTCAGGGATTCCTATGAGGTGAATATTAGTTTTCTTTGAATTATTCCAGAGCTCTCTGAGAGAATGATCCATTTTTGCTTTCCATTTCTGATTCTCTTTGGATGTTTGGACATATTCAGAAGCTTTGTCTTTTATGTCTGAGATCCTTTCTTCTGCCTCTTGCACTCTGTTACCAAGAGATTCCACCATATTTTTCAGATCTTTGAGGGCTGCAATTTCTTGCCTTAATGTTTCAAAATCTTTGGTGGTTTTGACTATGAATTCTTGAGTGAACTTTTGGAATGCTCCTTGAATTTCTATTTCTATCTTTGCCTCTATTCTCTTAATCTTATTTGTAATCCAAATTCTGAATTCAATTTCTGACATCTCAGCCATCTTTTTCTATAGGGGATCTTCAGTTTGATCTGCCACATCCTTTCTTGGGGGGGGGGGTTGACCTACTCTGGTTATTCATATTACCAGAGCCTTTCCACTGATTCCGCCCCATAATTATTTTACCCTATTTGGCTTTTCCCCTTGACGTTTGTCAAGGACCCTTATGGTGTTACAGCCTGAGAGACTGGGGACCTGCTTGGTGTGGTGGGGCTAAGTGGCTCTGTCTTATTTTCCGCTGGTCTCTGTCCTACCCCAGTGATTCAGTTACTCTTGGTTGAAGTCTCTGCTTTGGAGAAATACCAGCAATTATGTTGCCCCACCCCCCACAAACAACAACTGGGCAAGGAAAATCAAACCTTCCCTCAACCATACACCCAGGGTGCCCCTTTGAATAGTCCCTGGGTGGTCTGCCCAGTTTAAGGGGTCCAAATCAATTGTCCCAGTCAGCACCAGTTTCAGGTGGAAATGTTTAAATGTTTCCGACAGCTAGATAAGAGGGGTCTTCTCGCAGCTTAGATATAACTTGCTCCAGTGCTCCATGAGGGCAAAGGGAGCTGATGAGGAACTCAACCCTGGGCAGCAAACAATTAGAATTTACACTAAGGTGTCAATCCCTGCCTCTGCCCCCCCACTGCCTTTGTGTCAGCATTCCCCTGAGGGTGAGGTGCTCCCTAGGAAATCTGAGTCCAGTCTGGCAGAATTTAGGCTTTGGACATTCTTGCTGTTTCAGCCTCATACCTTCTGTCTCATCTAAATTCTTCTGCAAGTCAGGGGCTGCTAGAGCTGTTGAGGAACTCAGCTCTGGACAGCAAGCAAATTAGAGTTTATACTCAGGTGTCAATTCCAGCCTCTGCCTGCCCATTGCCTTTGTCTCAGCAATATTCCCCTGAAGACTGGTGCTAATGGTCTCTTTACTTATGAAAGTTACCAAGTCTGTGTTCCACCTGTGGCTGCTGTCTGGAACCTCTGGTTGCCCAGTGAGATGGGACTCACCTATCTGGAATGGTGTCAGTTCACAGCTCAGGATGCCACTGTTGCTGTATGGCTTCCTCCTAGCCAACTTTCTTCTCCTCACTCCTGTGCCACAGTCAGCACAGAGCAGCACCAGCCCTTTTCCCCTCCACTTCTCTCAAGGAGATGCCCAAGAATCTGGACTCCATAGGTAACAAACCTCTAGACTTCAGGGTGTGTGTGTGGGGAGAATCCTCAGAGTTCAGCGTTGCAGGTGGGGAATATATACACAGTTTTATACAGTTTTACAGTTTTATGCCTGGGAGGAGGGTGCTGTGGCATGATAGCAGGGGTAGGAGGTCCAATTTTTAGGGGTTCTCTCCCACGGGATAGAGTGGGAGGATGTTTGAACTCTGATCGCTTGTTTGCATGGAGTAAACTGGGAGCCCTTGTTGTGGGGGAGGAGACTCCTGTCCACTTGGTGGTGGATTTTGTACCTTTTGATTGTATTTTGGGGGTCGCAGCTCGCCTCAGGAAGGTTGAAGTGCACTCTTCAATTTTCTCTCTTGGCTCCACTCCAAACCTTCAGCTCCCTTGTCAAACTTCTGTCCTTTAAGCCTCCTTCTGGATGGGAGCTTCTGTAAAAAGCTGGCTGCAGTCCACCATCTTCACTCCACCCCCTCTAGTTAAACTTTCACTGTAAGCTTAAATTATGTTGATTTTTTTTTTTTTAGACAGAGCCTCAAGCTGTCCCCCTGGGTAGAAGTGCTGTGAAATCATAGCTCACCAGCAACCTCCAACTCCTGGGCTCAAGTGAGTCTCCTGCCTCAGGCTCCCAAGTAGCTGGGACCACAGGCACCCACCACAAAGCCTGGCTATTTTTTGGTTGCAGCCATCATTGTTGTTTGGCGGGCCTGGGCTGGATTTGAACCCCCCACCTTATGTGTATGTGGCTGGTGCCTTAGCCACTTGAGCCACAAGCACTGAGCCAATTATGTTGATTTTTTTAAAAAAAGATTTAGAAAAAGAATATATTTATTGTGCTTTGAACTTCTTGTGAAAATAATTTAATTAATAATCTTTAAAAAATTTTGTGGCACACCTAAAATCCTCTTGTTGCACACCAATGTGCCATGGCACTCCAGTTGAAAATCACTGCTTTGGCGTTTCCCTTTACTTAAGAATACTCTTGTCAAATAACTTCACATTCAATGTAAAAATCTTAATCCGCTGCTTCATTAGATAGCTGACAGCAAGTGAAGGGGTCAGTATGGGCTGGACATTTTGGGATAGGCTGACTAGGGATATCTAAGAATCTCAATGTTTTGTGGTTTCCCCAGATGGCTTTGTCATCATGGAGTATACACGACAAGTTGTCTCTAGGGTAGCATTGTCCAGATCCTTCTTTGAACATGTCTCCCTCATTTGGGCTGGAGCTGTAACAATCTCCCTTGTAGGAATTTCTCAACTCCCTCATTTTTGTCAAACAAGCTGAGCTTAATAAAACAGTTTTGACTATAAGGGTCTCTTCTAGATACAGTCATATCAACTGGGTGTCAATGTGGAATAACAGAATGATTGTGCTGTGACATTTTAGCACCAGGGTATCTATCAGGCAGTGGAACAGAGCACGCATAATTTCAGCAACATTTGAGAACTTAATAGTTTAACAGGGACAATAATTTGCCCACATTTAATTCAATAAGCTGTATGTGTATTTGTTGAGTATTTTAACATTATTTGTGTCATTAGAAATAAAATATAGATTATATATTCCGGTTTTGAAACTTCTTGCTAGAGTTGAATCTTTGCTAGAAACCAGTGAAATACAGTCTTGAGATCCCTGTTGGTAAGTTTTTTTTTGAGACAGAGCCTCAAGCTATCCCCCTGGGTAGAGTCCTTTGGCATCACAGCTTACAGGAACCTCCAATTCCTGGGCTCAAGTGAGTCTCCTACCTCAGCCTCTTAAGTAGCCAGGACCACAGGCGCCCGCCACAGTGCCCAGCTATGTTTTGGCTGCAGCCATCATTGTGTTTTTGGCAGGCCTGGGCTGGATTCGAACCTGCCACCTTAGGTGTATGTGGCTGGCACCTTAGCCACTTGAGCCAGAGGTGCCAAGCCTGTTGGTAAGTTTTGATGTCAGTCTTTGTTTTAAATAATTTGAGAGGCTGAAAAGCAAATTCAACAATGGGAAATGGCCACAAATCCCAAAAAGGATTAGCATGGAAGGACAGGTAAGAAAAAGAAGAAGGAATAACTACTAAAACCTAAGTTCAAGTGTAAACCTTTATCCTGATCACAAACCTTGATTTGAAAACATTGGTAGTTCTTTGCCTATACTTGGTGTGATCTTGAGTCACTAAATCTTCTTCTTCTTCTTTTTTTTAATTGAGGCAGAGTGTCACTTTGTCACCCTCAGTAGAGTACCAGAGCATCATAGCTCAAAGCAATCTCAAACTCTTGGGCTTAAGTGATTCTCTTGCCTCTGCCTCCCTAGTAGCTGGGACTACAGGTGTCCACCACAATGCCTGGCTATTTTTTTGTTTGTTTGTTTGTTTAGCAGGCCTGGGCCGGGTTCAAACCCACCAATCCCAGAGCATGTGGCTGATGCCCTAACCACTGAGCTATAGGCGCCCCCAAGTTGCGGAATCTTAAATCTCCCAATTCACAGGAATCTGTTAGCTTTGGTGGTGGCTTTTTTCTAGGTCCTGTTAGCGGATGTCAGGGTCAGATTTCCAACCAATTTGGATGTTAAAGTTTTAGACTCTTAGGCCTTTCTCCTCCTCTTCCTCCTATTTTTCCCCTCTTCTACTTCTTTTTGTAAAATCTATGCAACACAAAATTGATCATTGTAACCACTAAAACATTATTTTTATTTTTTAGAGATAGGAGTCCCATTTTGCTGCCCAGTCTATTGTGCAGTAGAATGATCACAGTTCACTGAAGCCTGAACAATGTTTAAGTACACAGTTCAGTGGCATTAAGTACACTTATATTCTGGTGGCACCTGTGGCTCAAGGAGTAGGGTGCCAGCCCCATATACCCAAGGTGGTGGGTGGTTCAAACCCAGCCCTGGCCAAAAACTGCAACCCCCCCCCCCCCAAAAAAAAGTACATTCATATTCTTGTGCAACCATGATCACCATCCATTTCTTTTTATTTTCCCAAATAAAAACTGCATACCCACTGAACAATAACTCCCATTCCTCCCTCACTTCAGTTCTTGGCAAACACTATTCAACCTTCTGTTTCTATGAATTTAACTACCCAGGGAACCTCCTGTAAGTGGAATCCTACAAGATTTGTCCTTTTGCAACTTGTTTATTTCACTTAGCATGATGTCTTTAAGGCTTATCTGTATTGTAGTACTTCTAAACTGAGAAATCTCAAGTGGCATGTTGTTGGTATCCCTTCTGGGTGTGTGGCTGACTTCTGCTGGGTATATAATTAAGTACATAAATTAGTTAAATAATAATACCAAGTGAGGCTAGGATGTACCAAGGCAGAATCTGTCTGTATAAGCCTCAAGCCAAGTCTCAAGAGAATTTTAATAACAATTTCATAGAGAGTTTAAAGAGATTTTGAAGTTAACATCCCCTTATCATTCAGGCTAGAGATAATACTTTGGGCCAAGGGAGAGTAAGCTCCTTTGGAGGCTGGGAATATTGACTTTAAAGTATCATTAGATTTCTTTATTCATCTTGGAGCTTTTTTTTTTTTTTTTTTTTTTTTGAGACAGAGCCTCAAGCTGTCCCCCTGGGTAGAGTGTTGTGGCTTCACTGCTCACAGCAACCTCCAACTCCTGGGCTCAAGTGAGTCTCCTGCCTTCGCCTCCCAAGTAGCTGGGACCACTGGCGCCTGCCACAACGCTGGCTATTTTTTGGTTGCAGCCATCATTGTTGTTTGGTGGTTCCAGGCTGGATTCGAACCTGCCGCCTTAGGTGTATGTAGCTGGCACCTTAGCCAGCCACTTGAGCCACAGGCACCGAGTCTCTTCCTGGAGCTTTGAGGATGATGTGAACAAAGTTTTAGCTTAATGTGAGTACTTTCCATAAATTAAAAAAAAAATGTGAGCTGGGCACAGTGGCTCATGTCTGGAATTCCAGCACTTTGGGAGGCCAAGATGGGCAGATTGCCTGAGCTCATGAGTTTGAGACCAGCCTGAGCTAGATTGAGACCGTGTCTTTAAAAATAGCCAAGCATGTGGCAGCCACCTGTAGTCTCAGCTACTGGGGAAGCTAAGGAAAGAGAATCACTTGAGCCCAGGAGTTTGAGGTTGCTGTGAGCTGTGAGGACATAACACTCTACTGAGGGCAACAAAGGGAGACTCTGTTTCAAAACCCCCCACAAAATTCTACTAATAAAGTGAGTTTTAATCATTATTAATTGTTGAACTTATTTTCAAACAGTATATCAAAATCTATAAGTTTTTATACCCACATGTTAGTTTTTTGGCAAGGGACGATTTCAATTTGACCAGATTATTATTATTATTGTTATTTTGAGACAGAATCTCACTCTGTTGCTCTGGCTAGAGTGCCATGGCATCAGCCACCTCACAGCAACCTCAAACTCATGAGCTCAGGAGATCCTCTGGCCTCAGCCTCTTGAGTAGCTGGGACTGCAGACACCAGCCATAATGTCTGGACACTCTTTTCTATTTTTAGTATAGAGAGGGTCTTACTCTTTGGTCTTGAACTCCTGAGCTCAAGGGATCTTCCCATTTTGGCCTCCCAGAGTTCTAGAGTTACAATCATGGGCTACTATTTCTGACTGACCACATTTTCAACAAATAAATAATTATTAAAATATGTATCAAAGCTTAGAACAATAGAATGGATTTTATTTGCAAATTTCCAAATGGTCTTCTTTAGGCATGGGTTTTAGTCCATGCCAGGGGTCCTCAAACTTTTTAAACAGGGAGCCAGTTCACTGACCCTCAGACCGTTGGGGGACCGGACTGGGGGACCGGACTGCAGGCCCTGGGACGAATAGGCTGCTAAGCAGGACAGGCAGTGGTGGCCAAAACACCCGGTGGGTTGGATACATGTCCTTGGTGGGCTGCATGTGGCCCACGGGCCGTGGTTTGAGGATGCCTGGTCCATGCCTTACAGCTTCATTTTTGGGGGGGTTTATAAAAATTACAAATAAGACGTGATTCTATTGATCATTAATTTTTCTTTCCTTCCCAAAGCTAGATTAAATAACTATCTTTTTATTGGCTATAAAAGTCCCTTTTTTATATTAAAAGTATTATACTCAAGGTTCAAAATTTAATAAAATTGGTCCTTTTTTTCCTGCTTCATCAATGACATTTTAAAGTGAAACTAGAATTTTCTTTGCCAGTGTATGGTGGTGAATAAAATGATTCCTGGGCTGCTGCCTAGCATTTTGCTCAGAATCCAGCAGTTCTACCACCATTGCTTTTGCATCATGAGAGCAAATATCCACACAATGAAAAAGGCAAATCGTGTTATTGTTACTGTGATATAAGTTGACTTTGCTGATTCCCTGAAAAGGCCTTGGGATTGCCCCTCACTCCTGGTGAGCTATTCAAAGATTTCTATTTTTATCTTTGTTGGAGGCTTCCTAAGAGAAAGAGAAGAGCTATGAAGTGAAAATAACCTTAATGGAGGAATCCAGAGTAAGGCTGCCATGACAGTAGTTCTACTAGCCAATGACTTGTCACAAATAACTTTGCACATAACACTATCCTAGTGGGAAAAGATTTCTGGAATATAACTATATTCAAAGGGATGGCTTACTAGAAGCTTAAAGGCTGAAAAAAGTAGGTGCATGATAAATAATACATACGTCAGAGTCATGGCATTCATAGGAACAGCCTGTTAACCACCTGCATGACAATTATTGATAAAAATAGAATCATTTGTCTGAAATGAAGATGCCCAGTTGGAACCCTGAGAGAATAATAGCCCACTCTTTGAGAACACTGGATTAATGACATCAGTTTTCAGATTTAAAAACTCTGGGTTTGAATCCTACCTCTACCCCTTAAGTTATGAGAATTTGGGATCATAACTTCTTTGCATTTCATTTGCACACCAGTAAAATGGGTGTAATACATCATAGAGCTCCTTCAAGGACTAAGGATATGAGGCATGTAGGTGCTCAAAATGTATTTGCTCTTATTACTTATCAAGTGCTAATGCTTCCCCAGTGTGGCTCATCTGGGGTATATTCAGATTCCCTTAGGTTTTGACTACTGTCATCAACCAGTATGAAAAGAATCAGGCCCAATACTCATCATCAAAGTCCATGAGTGAGGTTCCCTGGCAGGTCTGCATCAATTATATCACTGTTTTCCCTCAATCTTCCCTGAAGTTTATAAAGATTCTTGAGGACTAACTCACAGGCCTTGTTATAGTCTTTTGCTATAATGTTGGAGCACTTTAGGACTCAGGAAAGAGAATGTCCCTCTTACTCTGACCTTCTTCTGTTCTCCTTTCAACTGCACAAGGAAGGACTCTTTTTTATTTTTAGACAGAGATTCACTATGCTGCCCTCGGTAGAGTGCTGTGGCATCACAGCTCACAGCAACCTCCAACTCTTGCACGTAAGTGATTCTCTTGCTTCAACCTCCCAAGTAGCTGAGATCAGGCACCTGCTTCAATGCCCAGCTATTTTTTGCTGCAGTTGTCATTGTTGTTTATCAGGCCTGGGTGGGGCTCAAACCTGCCAGTGCCCAATCACTGAGTTATGGGCACCAAGCCAAGAGGAAGGACTTTTATGTGATTGTGGATCAAAAGACCCTCATTCCAGAGAGAGTCCTACCCCATTCCCTGGAAGAAGAAATGCTGCACAGAAGCCAAGAAAACTCCGAACAGACAGGTTTTGCTGGGTTTAGAAATTTGCTTTTGGTCTAATTACATTTCTACACTGTTATCAATCATGCTTATGGAGTGAAGCCTCCAAAAAGGACAGGGTTTGGGGAGTTTCTGGATATCTGAACTTATGGAGGTTCCTGTACCATGGGAGGGCCAGGGAGTTCTGCATCCCTTCCTCTATACCTTGCCCTATGTGTCTGTTTGTCTAGATCCTTTGCAATATCCTTTATAAGATAAATGGTAAATGCATTGTGGTGGGCACCTGTAGTCCCAGCTTCTCAGAAGGCTGAGGCAAGAGAATCGCCTAAGCCCAGGAGCTGGAGGTTGCTGTGAGCTGTGATTCCACAGCACTCTACTGAGGGTGATAAAGTGAGACTCTGTCTCTAAACAAAAAAAGAAAAGAAACTGCTATATGTGTTTCCCTAAGTTCTGTGAGTTGCTCCAGAGAATTAATCAAACCTAAAGAGGGAGTTGAAAGTATGGCATTGATAATAAACTGCCTAATAGAGAAAAATAAACTAACAGTAGAAAGAAACATCACAGCCTCTTGTTTGATTAATCACCTGTGGCCTAACTCATTGTCTTTAAGATTAACCAACTGTGGCTTACTTCTCTGAAAGTTTGTTTTTATAGTGCTGAAGAAAAAACACTGAACAGATAAAAGGAGTGTGACCCTTCCTCCACATCTGCCAGAGACACATTGTAAGGACCGCGACAAGCCAACCTCACAGAGGAGAGAGAAAAAAGAACAAAAAGCAAACTCAGCCACTTCACAGTTGTTTTTTGCTAATCATTGATTGAAGCAATGATTTTTTTTATTTTTGTTTTTTACCATTTATAACCCCAAATAAAAATCCCTTACCCTTGGGGTTGGCACTCCTCTTTTCTTTCACTTTTCATAGAAACCCTTTCCTTTCTCTCAGAGGAAAGTAAAATAAACTTTTTACTTCTTTCTGTTCTAATCTTTGCTTTGAGAATTCTTTTTCATCCTACTCTATGAGTTCTCACCCTAAAAGAGGTCATGGGAACCCAAACTTGAAGCTGGTGCATCAGAGAAGTTCCAGAGACTTGTGACTGGCATCTGAAGAGAGTTTGGGGACTGCACCCTCACCCTGTGGGATCTGATCCTAATTCCTGGTAGATGGTGTCAGAATTGTATTAGAGGATACCCAGCTGATGATGGCTGCTTGGTGCATAAGGAAAACCCCCTACATTTTCACAGAAATCTTCTTTTTAATTGATGATTATTGAAGTATAAGAGCAAAGAGGAAAGGACAGATTAAGTTTTTTTTTTTTCCTAAACAATTGATATCAGAGAAGTGGGATTCAATAGGACATTGATTTGGTATGGATGTTTGGCCCCTTCAGTCTGATCTTGAGTGGGGGTGGTGGCTCAGACCTGTAATCCTAGCACTAGGACTGGCCAATGTGGATGGATTGCTTGAGCTCAGGAGTTCAAGACCAGCCTGAGCAAGAGTGAGATCTTGCCTTTACTAAAAATATAAAAAAAAAAACTAGTTAGGCATACTGGTGCATGCCTGTAGTCCCAGCTACTCAGGTGGCTGAGGCAAGATGGTTGCTCAAGCCTAACAGTTTGGGGTTGCTGTAAGCTATAATGCCACAGCATTGTACCTAGTGTGACAGAGTGAGACTTTGTCACAAAAGAAAAGAAAAAGAAATCTGATCTCCAGTGTTGGAGGTGGGGCCTGTTGGGAGGTGTTTAGGGGTCATGGGGGCAGATCCACCATGAATGGCTTGGGACCCTTGCAGAGGTAATGAGCAAATTCTCATGTTTCAGTTCTGAAGATCTGGTTGTTTAAAAGAGCCAACACCTCCTCTCTCATGCCTGCTTCCCCCACCCCACCTTCTTCCTTGACTGGAAGCTCAATGAAGCCCTCACTAGAAGCAGATGCTGACGCCATGCTTCTTGTACAGCCTGCAGAACTGTGAGCCGAATAAACCTCTTTATAAATTACCTGGTTTCAGGTGTCTCTTTATAGCACTACAAAAGGGACTAACACAGGTTAGGAGTTTTTCCAAAGCAAATGGTAGCTGTGACCTGAATGATTTCCTGCTATTAGCAAAACAATGCAGGTGAATAGATTCTGTCTGATTTATTTATCCTGGGAAAACGTTGACACCCAACACCAATTTAGTATGTGGTTAGTATTTATATGTACTGGGCACTGTTTTAAGTGCCATACAAATATTTATTCATTAAATACCAATAGCAAACCTATTGATACAATGATGATTTGCATAGTACTAGATAATGCTTTTTCTGCATTGGCTTTAAGCTTAATAATCGAGAGGCTTTTTTTTTCTTTGAATGTTGACTTATCTTCAATAATTTTATCAGACTTCCCAAAATGCCTTTATTTTCACAGTGTTGCAGGAAAACAGGGAATTAAAACTGACAGACACTTACATCAACAATATAGAAGAAGGAACCTTTAATTTGCTGTTAAGAACTCAGGGGCCTCACAGCGTAAAATGCTGAGTTCCAGGGAATGATTCTTTCGAAACTCTTTTATACCTTCTTCTTCAGCTCAATATCAGTTCATAGTTACAGTTATGACAAAGAATACAAAGAGTTAATGATTATATTTCTCAAGAAACCAGGGTGCTATTATTTATTACCTAGTTTTTTTCAAGGTTATTTTAGCTCAGGGTAAAGTTTATTCTTACCTTTGGAGGAGGAGTTCTTCTATAGCTAACTGCTGCTTTCTCAGGATCATTCAGAAGTATAAGATTTATTTCTCCTTCTTCAATAGCATAACAAATTCGTAAACAACTTTAAAGGCATATCTATTATAATTATAGATATTAATTTAATTCCTAAATCTCTGGTAATACAGTATGCTTGAGTTAGGGTTATATGAATAGAATGACTTATTAGTAGCATAGCGTTTTGTTTTGTTTGAGACAGAGTCTCACTTTGTGGCCCCCAGTAGGTGCTGTGGCATCATAGCTCACAGCAACCTCTAACTCTTGGGCTCAAGCAGTTCTCTTGCCTCAGCCTCCCAAGTAGCTGGGCCTATAGGTGCCTGACATAATGCCCAGCTATTTTTATTTTTTTTCAATATGGGCTTTCTTTTTATTTTTGTTATTATTGTCCCATTTCAAGCCATCGTCATTGAGGTTGTTACTTGATAATACAGATTCCATCTTTGCTCACTAAACCCACTTCTCCACATTGGCATCAGAATAACCATTCAACATATACTCATAATAAAAAAAAAAGACTTAGAAAACAACTTCCTAATGAACCAAAATCAGGCAGAAGCTTGAGAGAAGTCAACACTTGAAGGGAAGAAGTGGCAACAGATGAGGAACAGAAATGAGTTATCAAGTCATGAAAAGACATGGAGAAAACTTTTTTTTTTGCAGTTTTGGCCAGGGCTGGGCTTGAACCCACCACCCCTGGTATATGGGGCTGGTGCCCTACCCAGTTGTTTTTAGAGATGAGGCCTCATTCCAGCTCAGGCTCATCTTGAACTCATGAGCTCAAACTCATGAGCTCAGGCAATCCTCCCATATTGGCCTCCCAAAATGCTTGGATTACAGGTGTGAGCTATCATGCCTGGCCAGCATAGTGTTTTTTAAATAAAATATTTAGAAATTACCTTGATTTAAAAATTTATATATAGGCTAGGCACCTGTAGCTCAGTGGTTAGGGCACTGGCCACATACAAACAGGGCTGGTGGGTTTGAACCCAGGCTGGGACAGCTAAATAACAATGGCAATTACAACCACAGCCACAACAACAATAACAACAAATAGCCGGGCATTGTGGCAAATGCCTGTAGTCCGAACTACTTAGGAGGCTGAGGGAAGAGAATCACTTAAACCCAAGAGTTTGAGGTTGCGGTGAGCAGTGACGTCACGGCACTCTACTGAGAGTGACATAGTGAGACTCTGTTTCAAAAAAAAGAAAAAAAATAGAAAAACCAGTTGGCTGTGGTGGAGCACATCTATAGTCTGAGCTACTTGGGAGGCTGAGGCAAGAGGATCACTTGAGCCCAGGAATTTGAGGTTGCTATGGTCCTCAAGCCTGGGGCAACAGAGTAAGACTGTCTCAAAAAAAATATTGATCAGTTAAAGACATATAATCATATATCATCAGGACCCTCAGGGAGAATCATTACTAAAATCTAAGTAATTTTCATCTTATGATTGTTTTTCTTTTTCTTTCTTTTTTGTTTTTTTGTTTTTTTTAGACAGAATCTTACTCTGTTGTCCAGGTCAGAGTGCTGTGGCATCAGAGCAGCTCACAGCAACCTCAAACTCCTAATTCAAGTGATCCTCCTGCCTCAGCCCCCCAGTAGCTGGGACTACAGGTGCCCACAACAATGCCTAGCTAATTCTCCTGTTTTTAGTAGGGAGGGGGTCTGGCAATCCGCCCTTGGCTTTCCAGAGTGCTAGGATTATAGGTGTAAGCCACTGTGCCCAGCCTGATTTTCTTATGAATATAGTAGCATAATTTCCCTCTTTTTCTTTTTTCAGTTTCTATGTCCTTTATAATAAGACAATCTTTACTCCCTTCTGTAGGGCAACACCCCCAACATGGGACCAGATGACTGCAGCATGCATAATAGTACACCCTGTCCTAGGAGCTACTGCTCTTTTGTAGTCTGCAACCGACAAAAAGTCTCATGTCTCATCAGAACAAAGGAGGAGATGATACTGCCTCATAATAGCATCCTTAGCAGAGAGGGTGGTGCATGAGAAATGGGCTACTTGAAAGCTTTTCATGCACTCTTGTTTCAGAAACCAAGATTTCAGATCAGCTGTAGTTCAAACTTTGCCTACGTGCCCTATGGGGGTATGTTCAAGGTCACCATGAGCCAACAGAGAGCTATTCTTTTGCATTACATTGTGAAAATCTGTCTTCAGGGACTTATCCCAAAGGATATAAATGTATATGAGACATCTGGAAGTCATCTAAAACCAAGTTGAAATACTGTGTCCAGTACAGAGAGCATAGGAAAGGAGGTGGAAATTGAAGGTGCTAATATTCAGGTATAGTTTTGACTGATGACACCTATGCATAAGGATAGTCCTTTCATGTCGTGCACCTTTGATGAATGCTCCTGATTGGAATTCTGGTTGTGATCAGTGTATTTGGAGCCTTGTCTTTTTTTTTTTTTTTTTTGGTTCTGCTTCCTAGATTCTTAGTTGCCCAAGGCAAAGCTGTTGTGATCTTACTTGCAGTTGGCTGGTGTAATCCATGTGCTGCAATCATCTCTCAGCTTTCCACAGTTGATCCTGCTATTGCATATTTCCTTTCAAAGGCTCTTTTCCCAGAAGGCAGGTGGAACTGGCAAGAGAAGAAATTTGGTCTCAGGGTTTCCATGATGATTGTTTGATTGTTCATGTCATTGGCTTCTTTGCCTTTCCCATGGAAATGTTAGGCAGATAATTATGCATGACATAGTCATAATGCATTAGTCCTTCTGTAAGTAAGGGACCCCTTTGATACTGATGCGCATTGCAGTTTCTGCCTTTTATTGTCCTGTCTTCCTCCCATCCCTCTCCATAGCTTTACCCTGGACATAAATACCAGAATTAGCTTCATTCTTTTCTTTTTTTTCCTTTCTGCCTTTTGTGTGGTTCTTTGAAATCACCCCAGGCAGTGTTCTGTTTCTTGTTCTAGCTTAGTACTTGTGTTTTCTGTTTTCTCTAGGTATAGTATTTGCTTTGATTACAAAGACGTGGTATCCAGCCTGAAGAACAGGCATGGCTGTTGGAACTGTTCATGGGTCAGCAGGATGACAATAGCAGAATGTGAGGTCATTGGTGTAACTTCTTAAGTGCAGCTCTTTATCTCTAATGAATTATCTGATGATTCCTTAAAATCATCTGCTTTTTAAATTTTTAATCAACTCCAACATTGGAACGAGTCTAAAATTGCTCTTATCTTTACAGTAGCTGTTTATTGCAAGTGCTTCAGCCTGCAGTTTTCTCTGCTCTTACTGCTTTGCCAATCTAATCCTTTTTGTTTTCTGTCCTTGAGGATTTTGATTTCATGATAGGGCCTTTATTGTAGAGGTGGTATGAATTTGGTCTTTTTATTTGGCTTTCTGGGTAGTTAATTCAAGAAATTTAGGATAGGGAGAATAGTGGATTACCACTTTAATCTAATCTCTCAGCTTCCTTCCATCTTTGAATAGAGGTCTGTTATTTATTAGAGCCATTTTATCTTAACTTACATGGTGAAAATAATTTATAATTTATAATTTCTGTTTCCTGCATTAACTCATTTTCATTGAGATTCATTTGTCCATGCTTTTTATACTCAAATACTAAAGGTATAAAACTCCTTTCAGTTTAAAAGTCTGAAAAAAGATAAAACGCATAAAAAGATGAATTATAAAGGATGGGCTTACTTTAAGACAGTGTTTTCAACCTTTTTTTTTTTTTTAATCTCATGGCACACTTGAACCTATTGTTAAACTTCCATGGTACACTTAAATTTTGTTGATCAAAAAAAAAAGAGTAAATAGTTCTGATATGAGGACAATTGATGACTTAGTATATGGTTGGGTGTGGAGGAATGTGGGAGTAGAGAAAGGGAGGGAGGTGGGTGGTGGGTCATGGTGTGTGACACATCTTTTGGAGGTGGGACACAATTATAAGAGGGATTTTACCTAACAAACGCAATTAGTGTAACCTGGTTGTCTATATCCTCAATGAATCCTCAACAATAAAAAAAGTCATAATAATTTTAGGAGTACTAAAAAAAGAGTAAAAAAGAGTAAAAAAAGAGTATACCCCCATATACATATATATATATAAATATATACGTACTATGTTTTAAACTTCTTTTAAAAATAATTTAATTAATGATCTTTAAAAATTTTCACAGCACACCTAAGACCCTCTCACAGTGCACTGTTGAAAATCACTGCTTTCAGTACTATAGAAATGAAGCTTAATGGATTAGTTTTCAGATATATGCAATGAGCTGATATTACGGCATTAGGAATCAGCACATTTGAATATCTATTAAGAAAGACTTTTGTTGTTAGCAGGGTTTTGAATCTCAGGGCATGTGGGGTCAGATAATTCTATGTTGTGGGGAGTTGTCCTGTGCATTGCAGAGTGTTTAACAGCATCTCTGCTCTCTACCCACTAGGTGCTAATACCACCTCTATGTCTCCTACTTTAGTTGTAACAATCAAAAATATCTCCAGACACTGCCAAATGTCCCCTGGAGGAGGGTGGGACAAAATTGCTCCCATTTAAGAACCAGTGTGGTAAAGGAATAAGGGTCACAATAACTTTTCTAAAATATGATGATAAAAACCTATAACATATGACTGTCCATTGTATTCAACTCAATATTTTAAAATAGAATATATCTGGTCATAATCTCATGAAATATTAAAAACATTGATCAATATTATCTGAGCTCAGCATGATTAAAAGGTAACTATAGCCCTTCCTTGCTACAGAGAGGGGTCCATATGGCAGCATTATTCTGGATTCCTGATGTACTTTAAAGGGAAACTTTCATGATCCTTGGAGCCTTTGATGTCCTGAAAACGAAGGAGAAGATGTCCTCAAAATCTTTGTAGCAGGAAACCACTTATGTGGCACCAACCTTGACTTCCAAATGGAACAGTGCATTTCCAAGAAGAAAAGTGATGACATCTACACCACAAATATGAAGAGGACCTGGGAGAAGCTTTTGCTGGAAGCTTGTGCCATTGTTGCCATTGAAACCCCTGCTGATGTCAGTATCACATCCTCCAGGAATACTGGTCATTGGGCTGTGGAAGTTTGCTGCTGCCACTGGAGCTTCCCCTTTTGCTGGTTGCTTCATTCTTGGAAACTTGGCTAACCAGATCCATGACTTGATTTTATATATAGACAAAACTAAAATTTCTACCAAAAAACTGTTAGATGAAACTGGACCCACACCTTTCACCATTAACTAAGATAGATTCACGCTGGATTAAGGACTTAAACGTAAGACATGGAACTGTAAAAATTCTTGAAGAAAGTGCAGGGAAAACAGTTTTGAATAAATTTGCCTGGGCGAATTTTTTGTTAGACGGACCCCACGGGCAATTGAAGCAACATCAAAAATACACTATTGGGACCTGATTAAACTAAAGAGCTTTTGCACAGCTAAAAACTGTTCTTCTTACCTTACAGAATTGTTCTAAGAAGCAAATGAAATGATGTTGTCCCAGTAATTTGTAAGCAGTAAAATATTCTGTGCACACAAGAGAATGGTTAAGTTAATGCTATCAGATTTGTCCTGGGAAATAAGGGAACATGTTTTCCATATACTCAGCAAGTCATTCCTATGACTACGCATGTTCCATTCTAAAAACTGAAATCCTCAAGTCCAAAAGACTAGGTTTTTCATGGCCGTCTTCTTCTTCTTCTTCTTTTTTTTTTTTGATCCTGGCCTTCTTCTAATCTAGTTCCCAGCCTAGCTACTGTTCAAATACACTGAATTCAAATGGAATAACACACTAAGCTCTTGGCTGGGAAGAATCAACATTGTTAAAATGCCTATTCTACCCAAAGTAATCCACAGATTCAATGTAATCCCAATTAAAATACCAATATTATACTTTGAAGAACTGGAAAAATAGTACTTTGTTTTGTATGGAATCAGAAACAAGCCTGGATAGGTAAGATTATTCTTAGTAATAAAAACAAAGCCAGAGGCATCACTCTATCAGGCTTCAGGCTACGTTACAAGTCCACAGTAATGAAAACAGCATAGCATTGGCATAAAAATAGACATAGACACGTGGAATAGGATAGAAAACCAAGAGAGGAAACCAGTCTCTAATTGCCACCTGATCTTTGATAAACCAAATAAAAGCATATAGCGGGAGAAAGAATCCCTCTTCAACAAATGGTGCTGGATGAACTGAATAACCATATGTTACTAAATCTGGGTCCATATCTTTCACCACTTACAAAAATTCACTCAAGATGGATAAAAGATTTAAACCTAAGACATGAAATTATAAAAATCTTAGAAGAAAGTGTGGGAAAAGTTCTTGATGATGTTGAACTGGGGAAAGATTTTATGGCAAACACTTCAGCAATCATTACAACAAAAAACATAAACAAATGGGACTTAATTAAGCTGAAAAGATTTTGCATAGCTAAGGACACAATAAGTAAAGCAAAAAGATTACCTTCAGGATGGGAAAAGATATTTTCAGGGTATTAATCTGACAAAGGGTCGATAACTAGTATTTACCCAGAGCTCAAATTAATCAACAAAAAAGAGCAAACAATCCATCTACCACTGGGCAAAAGATAGAAACAGAACCTTCTCTGATGAAGACAGATAAATGGCTAACAAATGTTTGAAAAAATGCTTATCATGCCTGATTGTCAGAAAAATCCAAATCAAAATCACCCTGACATATCACCTAATCCCAGTGAGAACAGCCCACATCACAAAGTCTCAAAGCTACAGATGCTAGCATGGATGTGGAGAGAAGGGAACACTTTTACACTGTTGGTGCGACTGCAAACTAATACAGCCTTTTTAGAAGAAAGTATAGAGAATCCTCAACAAACTCAAATTAGACCTTCCACTTGACCCTGCAATCTCATTACTAGGCATCTACCCAGAAGAAAAATAAGTCATTTTATCATAAGGGCATTTGCACTAGATTATTTATCAGAGCTCAATTTATAATCACCAAAACACGGAAACAGACTAAATGCCCACCAACCCAGGAATGGATTAAAAAGCGGTGGTGTATGAATACCATGGGATACTATTCAGCCATTAAAAAAGATCGAGACTACATCTTTGTATTAACCTGAATATTTGGAACACATTTTTCTCAGTAAAGTATCACAAGAACGGAGAAGCAAGAATCTAATGTACTCAGTTCTAATATGAAGCCAGTAGAGGATCTAATACATACCCACATAAGAGAAAAACTCAAATTAATTCAAGGTACAGGACAGGTGAAAAAGAAGGTGAGGATAGGGTTGGAGAGAAGGTGATGGGGGTGCTCCCGTTTAATGAGCACAATATTAGAGTGTATGGCACACCTCCTGGGGGTGGGACACAATTATAAGAAGAACTTTACCTAACAAATGAATACACTGTAACCTAATTCTTTGTACCCTCAGTTAACCTGAAACAATAATAGAAAAAAAAAAACAAATACACTGAACTCAAACCAAACTGCCCTGTGTTTTTATACTTCTATGCCGGGGTCCTCAAACTTTTTAAACAGGGGGCCAGTTCACTGTACATCAGACCATTGGAGGGCCGGACTGCGGGCCCCGGGAAGAGTCAGCTGCTAAGCAGGACAGGCAGTGGAGGCAAAAACACCTGGTTAGTGGGATAATTGTCCTAGGCGGGCTGCATGTGGCCTGTGGGCCACAGTTTGAGGACACTTGTATGCCATTGCTCACTGAGTTCCCCAAATAGTACCTTTTTATCTCTGCTGATTAAAATTCTTTCCACCTTGGGCGGCACCTGTGGCTCAAAGGAGTAGGGTGCTGGCCCCATATGCTGGAGGTGGTGGGTTCAAGCTCAGCCCTGGCCAAAAACTGCAAAAAAAAAAAAAAAATTCTTTCCACCTTTCAAAGCAAAGATCACATACCACCTCCTCCATCAGGCTTTTTGTTAAGTTAATAGCTGAAGTGGAATATCTCTCTTGTTTTTGGGTTCTCCTGGTCCATTTCACATTTTACACCCAATCCTTGAGGGCCACATTTTAAAATAAAGCATAAAAATTTTCTCATTGCAGGAAAGAGTATAGGCCAATTAGTAGCATATGCAAAGCAGAACCGTGACTCAGGTTCATGGAAATGACAGGAAGGAAGAAAGGGAGGTCTCTTAGTTTAGGTAAGGTAATTTATAAATAACAGAAATTTATTTCTCAGCTGAGTTTAGTTGCATATGCCTGTTGTCAGGAGGGTGAGGTGGGAGGATCATTTGAAGTCAAGAGTTTGAGTCCAGGCTTGGCACCCATAGTACAGTGGTTATGGTGTCAGCTACATACACCGAGGGTAGTGGGTTCTAACCCAGCCTGGGCCAGCTAGACAACAATGACAGCTACAAAAGAAAATAGATGGGTGTTGTGGTAGGCACCTGTAGTCCCAGCTACTTGGGATGCTGAGGCAAGAGAATTGCTTAAGCACAAGAGTTTGAGGTTGCTGTGAGCTGTGACACCATGGCACTCTACCAAGGGCAACATAGTGATACTCTGTCTCAAAAAAAAGAAAGATAGAAAAAGAGTTTGAGTCCACCCTGGGCAGCACAGTGGGAGTGCCTCTAAATAATTTTTTTTTTAAATAAAGAAATTTATTTCTCAGTTTTTGAGGCTGGGAATTTCACGATCAAGGTGCCAGCAAATTTAGTGTCTGGTGAGGGCTCATTCTTAGTTCATTAACATACTTTCTTGCTGTGTCTTCACATGGTGGAAAGGGCAAGCTGACTCTTTGGGGCCTCTTTTATAAGGTCACTAATCCCATACATGACTTCACCTCCCAATGATCCCACATCTTAATTTTATCACATTTGGGATTAGGTTCCAACATATGAATTTGAGGGGAACCCCAACATTTGGACCATAACAGGATGGAAGGAGGAAAGATGGGAGGGATTGGGAGGAGGGAAGGAAGGAAGCAAAGGGAAAGAGAGAGCAGACAAGGAGAAAGGGAGGAAAGGGGCCTAGCTCATCTGAAGTAGTTAAGACTTGGCCTTCCTGAAAGTTAGTGGCTGTGGTGGGAGGTGAGAGGAGGGTGAGGAGCCTGGGCACTCACATGGGGTCAATGCCAACAAGGGACTAAAGACCAAGGGAGAGTTTTCACTTCAGGAATACTAACACCCCTGTTTCCTCTTCAAACTTCCTAGGGAAAATTGCCATCAGAATTTGAAATGATCCATTTGAACCCCTAGCCCAGTGTCTCAGTGGGAAAGGTAAGGCCTAGGGGGTGGGAAAGGACTAAGGTGTAGATGGACTTTTTCTCAGTCCGTGACCTGACTCAGGCCGTGGAGGACATGAGAGTGTTAAAAGTTCCTGATGCAAGCATTGGAGCATCTGAAGCTTGGCGACATGCCACCAAACAGCTCTGTGTTCTCACAGGCAGGGTCGGGAAGCGGTCATGGAAATGTTTATGTATAGATTAGAAACCAACAAAGTTGTTGGGAAAAAGTTGTTGAGGAAAGAACCTGCAAGCTGTGAGAACTGTTACTTGTGAGAACTGCTACTTGTTGACAAAAGTCTTGTGATATTTTCTAATAAAAACCTGCAGGTGCTGAGGGGTTCACTCTCTGCGGAGTGATAGTGAGCCTCTCTCTCCTTGCAGCATATACTGATCATCTGTGTCCTGTGATCCGTTTTCTCCAAGAAACTACAGTTTCCACAGGGAAACTGCAACATTTGGCACAGCAAGCAGGGTCAGCCAGCAGGATCCTGGACTTGGACTGGAAGGGAATTTCAGCTCAAGGGTAAGCGAAACTTTTGAAATTATAGGGGAGATAGTGGAGAAAGATGGGGCAGTCTCTGTCATTAGAATCTCAATAAGTGAAAGTCCTCAGAACTCTCCTGCAAAGTAGAGGAGCAAAAGTGAAAGAAAATAATTTTGAGGAATTATTTTAATATGTGCGTAAGCACTGCTATTTGTTTCAGCTTTCAGGTAGAGCTGTTTTGAGTTTAAAAACTTGGAAACAGGTGATAAGAGCATTGCCCCATGTTCATCAGCAAGGCGATAAAATTCCGGCATTGGTGTGCTCTCTTTGTGATTTTGTTACTTTGGCTCTGGAGCCATTGCAGTCTGAAACAGAGAATGAGTCTCACCAAGGGTCAGTTTCTGACTGTGAATTAACTAAGAAAACATCATATTATGAGGGAAGAGGCTATGTGTCTACTGATCCGATACCCTTCCAACCATTGCCTCTGTTGCCAAAGCAGAAAAAAAGAGGCAATTGAAAAGAAGGTAAAGAAAGAAATTTCACAGAAATGAGGTGCAACCTGAAATTGAATCTAAGGCAGAGTGTTGTAATATTCGTATAAAGGAATCCAGCTCTGAATCTTTATCTGAAAGTGAATTTGAGGGGACAAATGCACCTCCTAATTATAAGGTATTGGTAGCACAGTTATCTGAACTGTCCAAACAGTTAGATAATGTTCATTTACCTAAATTAGACTCACAAAAGATCTGTGAAAGTAATTTAAAGAGTGGAGAGAGGCCTTTAGTGATACCCTCTGCCCCTCTTGCTCCGACTGCCATTGCGGGTCCTCATTTATTCAAGCTGTATTGGAAAGAAGGAAAACAGGAGATATTGATGCTTTTGATTATAGAATTTTGGGGTTCTACCCAGTTACAGTCACAGAGCTCCCTCCCAATGAACAATATCTTCAAGGGGCTATTCAGTAGAGTCACAATCCCCTCACTTTTAAAACTATCACAAAGACCTCAAGCAAGCTATTACTCAATACAGCATGCAATCTCTTTATGTTAAAGGCTTACTTCTAGGATTGGCTTCGGAAATGAGACTCATTCTGTTTGATTGGGATACAATCACTCACAGTGTTCTTGAATCAGGTCAGTACTTGGTGGAAGGAAGAGGCAGCCTAATTGGTCAGACAGAATTAGGATAGAGGCATGCCAATCACAGAGGATCGATTAGTGGGCAATGGATAATGGCTTGGCATTCAGGCTCAGTTACAATATGATGATGTTGCTATCATAAAAACTCGTCTGTGCTGCACAAGGGCTTGAGAAAGAGTTCAAGCCCACAGTGATCCTTGACTCATGATAAATTAGAAGCCTTCTCAAATATTATACAGGAACAATTAAAAGATGGTCATATAGAACCTTCTACAAGTCCATGGAATTCTCCTATTTTTGCAATAAAAAAGAAATCAGGAAAATTGAGAATGCTTACAGACTTAAGAAAGGTTAATTCTACCATGGGTCCATTATAGCCTGGCCTGCCATCTCCTTCTATAACCCCTAGAGAGTGGCATTTTCAAATTATTGATTTAAAGGATTGCTTTTTTATCATTTACCTGCACTTTGAAGATCACCTTCACTTTGCCTTTTCAGTACCTTCCCTTAATCAATACAGGCCTTATGATAGATATCAGTGGTGTGTACTGCCACAAGGAATGCTTAATAATCCCACCTTGTGCCAACACTTTGTTAACCAGCCTCTGCAGGAAATAAGAAAGCAGTTTTCTTCTCCTCTTATAATTCATTATATGGTGAATTATATGATATTTTGTTTGCCCATGCAGAAGTGTCCACATTACAAAATATGTTAAAATGTGCTTCTTCCATTTTACATAAGTATGGTCTGCAAATATCTTCTGATAAAATTCAAACTCAACCTCCTTTTTCATATTTAGGCTATAGACTTGATTCTCAAAAAAATATGGCCTCAAAGAGTAGAATTACATACTGATAAACTCAAAATGCTTAATGACTTTCAAAGGCTCTTAGGAGATATTAATTGGCTTAGACCTTCTTTAGGTATCCCAACCAATGACTTAACTCATTTATTTTTAGAGGATGATCCACATCTTAACATCCCTAGCCAGTTAACCCCTGCAGCAAAAGAGGAGCTTTTGGTAATTTCTCAGCAATTTGCTACCCACTATCTTGATCCTATGGATCACAACTCACCAGTTCTTTTCCTTGTTCTTGCCTTGGAACATTCTCCAACTGGCCTTATTTATCAAACTTATTTAATTTTAGAATGGGTGTTTTTGCCTAATAAACATCAAAGAGATTGTCTACATTTTGGGAGAAAATCTGCCACCTAGTGTTAAAACGTCATTCTCACTTTAAATAGTTACTGGGTTCTGATCCAGCCTCTATTATACTCCCATTAACAGAACGAAAGATTCATGATAATTGAAAATTCATCTGGATTGGCAAATTGCTTTTTTCTCATTTCCTGGATCTGTTAGTAATTCTTGTCCAAAAGACAAATGTATTCAGTTTCTAAAAAAACCTCTTGGATCTTGTCTTTATGCATACATTCTGCTCCTCTTTCTCATGCAGATACTTTTTACACAGATGCTAATAACTTGGTATGATAGGAAATTCCAATGGCACAATTTCTAAGGTTCAGCAAGGACCCTATTATTCTGAAGAATGAGCTTTATGCCATTTATCTTTTATTATCAGACTTGTCATCTGCTCTCAACATAGTTACTGATTCACAATATGCTAAGACTGTTGTTTCTCACATTGAAACAGTTCATCTCCTGCTATCACATAATGATGACTTGATTACATTGTTTTATAAACTCCAAACCCTCATTTGTTTGCATTCTAACCCTTTTTACATTACTCATATCCATGCTCACATGGGACTTCCTGGTTCTATGGTCTCATCTAGTGATTATATTGACAAATTATTGATTGGATCTGTATTTACTGTGTGACAATTTCATGCAGACACTCATGTTAATGCCAAAGGCTTAGCACAACAATTCTCTATTCCTATCAAACAAGCAAATATATTATCTCACTGTGTCCATCTTGCAGTCAGCTTAATAATCCTACTTATTCCCCTAGAATAAATCCCTGTGGTCTTCATCCCAACCATATATGGCAGATGAATGTTACTATTATTCCCTCTTTTGACAAGCTAAAGTAAGTACATTACTCAGCGGACCCTTTTTCTGGTTATTCTTGGGCTTCAGCTGTCCCTGGTGAAAGGTCCACACATGTTATCACTCATCTAATTGAAGCTTTTTAGAATTAAATCATAGTTGTGCACATTAATACTATCATGGGGCATAGTGTGTTGTTTCCATATACAATTTGAAATATTCTTATCCAATTGGCCAACATAGCCTTCATGTCATTCTCATAGTTGTTGTGTTAAGACATTTATATTCCACCTTTAGAAAGATTCACATGTATCCTTATAGGAAAAATCATAGGCGTGATCCCAACAATCCCCCTCCCTTCACCTGTCCTCCCTCCCTCCCTTCCCCTCCCTCTCCCCTTTCCCCATATTCTTGGATTACAATTGGGTTATAGCTTTCCTATGATAGCTAACTATTAGTTTCATAGTAGGGTTGAGTACATTGGATACTTTTTCTTCCATTCTTGAGATACTTTGCTAAGAATACTTTCCAGCTCCTTCCATGTAAACATGAAGGAAGTAAAGTCTCCATCTTTCTTTGTGGCTGCATAGTATTCCATGGTGTACATATTAATCCATTCATGGGTTGATGGGCACTTGGGCTTCTTCCATGTCCTAGCACTTGTGAATTGGGCTGCAATGAACATTCTGGTACAAATATCCGTATTGTAGCGTGATTTTTGGTCTTCTCAATACATACCTAGAAAACAGAGAGGTAGATGTATGGAACAGAATAGAGAACCAAGAGATGAACCCAGCTACTTACCGCTATATGATCTTTGACAAGCCAGTTAAAAATATTGAGTGGGGAAAAGATTCCATATTTAACAAATGGTGCTGGATGAACTGGCTGGCGACCTGCAGAAAACTGAAACTGGACTCACACCTGTCACCACTAACTAAGATAGACTCTCACTGGATTAATGATTTAAATTTAAAACATGTAACTATAAAAACACTAGAAGAAAGTGTAGGAAAAATTCTTGAAGAAATTGGCCTGGGCGAATTTTTTATGAGGAGGACCACCTCCCACCCCAGGGCAATTGAAGGAACATCAAAAATACACTACTGGGACCTGATCAAACTAAAAAGCTTCTGCACAGCCAAGAACACAGTAAGGAAAGTAAGCAGACAGCCCTCTCAATGGGAAAAGATATTTGATGGTTAGGTTTCCGACAAAGGTTTAATAACCAGAATCCACAAAGAACTCAAATGTATTAGCAAGAAGAGAACAAGTGATCCCATCTCAGGGTGGGCAAGGGACTTGAAGAGAAACTTCTCTGAAGAAGACAGACGCATGGCCTACAGACATATGAAAAAATGCTCACCATCATTAATCATCAGAGAAATGCAAATCAAAACTACTTTGAGATATCATCTAACACCAGTGAGAGTAGCTCATATCACAAAATCCCCAAATCACAGATGCTGGCAGGGTTGTGGAGAAAAGGGAACATGTCTATGCTGGTGGGATTGCAAACTAATACACCCCTTTTGGACAGTCATCAGTAGAACACTTAGAGAACTAAAAAATAGATCTGCCATAATTGAAGCTTTTAATCACATGGGACTCCCTGCCAACATAAAGAAAGATAATGCCCAGATATCTGTCGCATCCATTTCAAACTTTTCTTTCACGCTGGAATATCAGTCACTCTACTGACATCCCTTAAAATTCACAAGGTCAAGCTATCACTGAACGCAAACACCACACTCTCAAAGAAATGTTACAGAAACAAAAAGGTGAAGATGGCTTTAACACACCAAGATTTCTCTTACAGAAAGCACTCTTCACATTAAATTTTCTGAATAGAG
Source organism: Galagoides demidoff (assembly GCA_963574575.1). Taxonomy (NCBI): domain Eukaryota; kingdom Metazoa; phylum Chordata; class Mammalia; order Primates; family Galagidae; genus Galagoides; species Galagoides demidoff. The sequence continues at coordinate 25,898 of CAUYQV010021659.1, forward strand.
CTGAGGACTCTACTACAGCAGCAGAATGTCACTGGAGACATATCAACCCTCAGCATTCAGCTGAACTTAATCAACCCATATATATAAAACTCTTGGTAATTCATGGAAACCTGGTATAGTCTTAAGATGGGGGCAAAGTTTTGCTTATGTCTCCACAGACTCAGAAGGCAAGCAGTGGTTACCTGCACGTTGGATCAAACCGCATCATGAACAAAAGGCCATGGCATGACTTCAATGAGACACTCCTCTCTGAGGATCTTCAACATCTCACCTTAAAATCCCCTACAAGGTGGTGCCCTCTACCATCAACAACTCATACCACCCTGCCTACCCAGAGGCAGGTAAAGAAGCTTACCCAGATGGCTGCAAGCATGGTCTGTCAACAGGCAAGCCAGTTACACCTGAGCAACTTTTTGTGGCCCTGCTGGTCTTTCTTTCTACCCAGGTAAGAACTATAAATAGCAGTAGTATAGTTAATTTTACATATTGGGCTTACATTTCCAGTCCTCCTTTAAATAGGGCCATATCATGGAATGATCCAACCATACTGGTGTATGTTAATGATTCCAGCTGGATGCCTGGACTTTATGAATCCTGTTGGCCATTGAGACCTGGGGAAGAAGGCATAATCATAGCCAATTATACTATAGGTATTCAAGGAATCCCTGTTTGTATAGGTAATGGAAATAATTGTTTAAAGTCCAAGAATGGGCTCGGAGCCTGTGGCTCAATGGGCTAAGGCGCCAGCCTCGTACACCTAAGGTGGAGAGTTCGAATCCCCAGCCCGGGCCTGCCAAACAACAATGACGGCTGCAACCAAAAAATGGCCAGGCATTGTGTCGGGCACCTGTGGTCCCAGCTACTTGGGAGGTGGAGGCAGGAGACTCGCTTGAGCCCAGGAGTTGGAGGTTGCTATGAGCTGTGATGCCATGGCACTCTTGGCATAGGGCATAGCTTGAGGCTCCGTCTCAAAAAAAAAAAAAAAAAAAAAGAACAGAAAGAGAGGAAGTCAATAACTTTTTTTTTTTTTTTTTTTGGCTAGAGGCTGGGATTGAAACTACTACCTCTGGTATATGGGGCCAGCACCCTACCCCTTTGAGTCACAGGCACTACCCAGGAAGTCAATAACTTAAAGGGAAATCTAAAGCAATGGGAAAAGGAAGAACATTCCAACCTTGAACCCAAAAGAAGAAAAGAAATAACTAAAATGAGAGCAGAATTAAATGAAATCGAACACAAAAGAATTATTCAAAAGATTAACGAATCAAAAAGTTGCCTTTTTGAAAAAATTCAACAAAATTAATAAACCTTTGGCCAACCTAACCAAAAATAGAAAATTAAAATCCCTAATAACATTAATCAGAAATGACAGAGGCAAACAACAACAGACACCTCAGAAATTCAAAGAATCCTTAACGAATACTACAAAAAACTCTATTCTCAGAAATACAAAAACCTGAAAGAAAATGACCAATACTTAAAAGCACACTACCTTCCTAGACTTAGCAAAAAAGAATTGGAAATGTTGAATAGACCTATATCAAGTACTGAACTAGAATCAACTATATGAAATCTCCCATAAAAGTAGAGTCTGGGACCAGATGGCTTCACATCAGAATTCTACCAAACCTTTAAAGAGGAACTAGTACCTATATTACTTAACCCTTTCCAAAACACAGAAAAAGAAGGAATACTTCCCAACACATTCTATGAAGCAAATATCACCCTGATCCCTAAACCAGGAAAAGACCCAAAAAGGAAAAGAAAATTATAGACCAATATCCTTAATGAATATAGATGCAAAAATATTCACTAAGATCCTTGCAAATAGGGTGGTGGCTGTGGCTCAAGGAGTAAGGCGCCAGCCCAACGTACCAGAGGTGGTGGGTTCAAACTTGGTCCTGGCCAAAAACTGCAACAACAACAACAAAAAAAGATCCTAGCAAATAGAATCCAGCAACACATCAAAAGAATTATATACCATGACCAAGTAGGTTTTATTCCAGGGTCTCAGGGTTGGTTCAATATATGTAAATCTATAAATATAATCCATCACATAAATAAAAATAAAAAACAAAGACCAAATGATTCTCTCAATAGATGCAGAAAAGCTTTTGACAATATCCAGCATCCTTTCATGAGCAGAACACTTAAGAAATAGATATAGAAGGGACTTTTCTTAAACTGAAGGAGGTCATCTACAGCAAACTCATAGCCAATATCGTATTGAATGGTGTAAAATAGAAAACATTTCCAATCAGAAAGAATGGAAACAGGAACCAGGCAAGGTTGCCCATTGTCTCTAGTGCTTTTTAACACTGTAATGGAAGTCTTAGCCATCATAATCAGGCAACAGAAGATGATCAAGGGTATCCAAATAGGGTCAGAGAAGATCAAACTCTCACTCTTTGCTGATGATATGATTTTATACCTGGAAAACCCCAGGGACTCAACTACAAAACTCTTAGAAGTGATCAAGGAATACAGTAGCATCTCAGGATACAAAACCAACACTCACAAACCAGTAGCTTTTATATATACCAGTAATAGTCCAGCTGAAAAAACAGTCAAGGACTCTATTCATTTTACACTAGTGCCAAAGAGGATTAACTATTTGGGAATTTACCAAACAAAGGACGTGAAAGATCTCTACAATGAGAACTATGAAACTCTAAGAAAAGAAATAGGTGAAGATGCTAACAAATGGAAAAGCATACCATGCTCATGGCTGGGAAGAATCAACATTGTTAAAATGTCTATATTACCCAAAGAAATATACAAATTTAATGTAATCCCTACCAAAGCACCACTGTCATACTTTAAAGATCGGGACAAAACAGTACTCCGTTTTATATGGAACCAGAAAAAACCTCGAATAGCCAAGACATTATTCAGAAACAAAAACAAATCAGGAGAAATCACACTACCAGACTTCAAACTATACTATAAATCTATAGTGATCAAAACAGCATGGTACTAGCACAAAAATAAAGAGGTAGATGTATTGAACAGAATAGAGAACCAAGAGATGAACCCAGACACTTATCTTCATTATATCTTTGATAAGCCCATCAAAAATATAAATTGGGGGAAAGATTCCCTATTTTAAAAATGGTCCTGGGTGAAACTGAAAACAAAAGAATCATTAAGAAAATCAATGAAACAAAAAGTTGGTTTTTTGAAAAGATTAATAAAATTGATAAACCTTTGGCCAACCTAACCAGAAAAAGAAAAGTAAAATCTCTAATATCGTCTGTCAGAAACTATAAAGGAGAAGTAACAACAGATACCTCAGGAATTCAAAAAAATCCTCAATGATTACTACAAAAAACTCTATTCCCAGAAATATGAATATCTGAAGGAAATGGACCAATGCCAGGAAGCATGCCACCTTCCTAGACTCAACCAAAAAAAATCAGAAATCTTGAATAGACCTGTATCAATCACTGAAATAGCATCAACAATATGAAATCTCCCAAAAAAGTAAAGTCCAGGACCAGATGGCTTCACATCCGAATTCTATCAAACCTTTCAAGAGGAACTAGTACCTATAGTATACAACCTTTTCCAAAGCACAGAAAAAGAAGGAATATTTCCAACACATTCTGCAAATATTACCCTGATCCCCAAACCAGGAAAGGATCCAACAAAGAAAGAAGATAACAGACTAACATCATTAATGAATATTGATGCAAAAATATTCAATAACATCTTAGCAAATAGAATTCAACAACACATCAAAAAAATTATATACCATGATCAAAGTGGTTTTATTCCAAAGTTACAGGGTTGGTTGAACATATGCAAATCTATAAATATAATACATCACATCAATAAAATGAAAAACAAAGAGCATATGATAGTCTCAATTGATACAGAAAAAGCTTTTAATAATATCTAGCATCCTTTCAAGATCAAAACACTTAAGAAAATAGACATACAGGGACATTTCTTAAACTGACAGAGGTCATTTACAGCAAACCCACAGCTAATACTATATTGAATGAAGTAAAACTGAAAATATTTCCACTAAGGTCAGGAAAGAGGCAAAGATGCCCATTGTCTCCACTGCTATTCAACATAGTAATGGAAGTCTGATCCACTGTAATCAGGTAAGAGAAGGCAATCAGGGTATCCAAATAAAGTCAGAGAAGATGAAACTCTCACTCTTTATTGATGATATGATTTTATACCTGGAAAATCCCAGGAACTTGGGCAGTGCCTGTCACTCAGTGAGTAGGGTACTGGCTCCTTATACTGAGGGTGGTGGGTTCAAATCTGGCCCTGGCCCACCTGCAACAACAAAAAAAGAGCTGGGCATTGTGGTGGATGCCTGTAGTCCCAGCTACTCGGGAGACTGAGGCAAGAGGATCACCTAAGCCCAAGAGCTGGAGGTTGTTGTGAGCTATGACACCACAACACTCTACTGAGGGTGACAAAGTGAGACTATGTCTCTAAAAAAAAAAAAAAATCCTAGGGACTCAACTACAAAACTCTTAGAAACGATTAAAGAATACAGCAGCATCTCAGGATACAAAATCAATACAAATCAGTAGTGTTCATATATGCCAACAATAGTCAAGCTCATGGCTGGTAAGAATCAACATTGTTAAAATGTCCATACTACCCAAAGCAATCTACAGATTTAATGCAATCCCTATTAAAGCACCATTGTCATACTTTAGGCCCGCCAAACAACAATGATGGCTGCAACCAAAAAATGGCCAGGCATTGTGGC
>CAUYQV010021660.1:0-16743 GCA_963574575.1 Galagoides demidoff
TGTTTAAATGGATTAATGAAGTCATTGACGTCCAGTGCACATGTGCAGAGGGAAGTCATTGATGTCTGATGTGCAAGTGCAGAGGAATTGTAATGAATATCAATGAAGTCACTGCTGTATAGTGCGCATGCACAATATTCCCTATATAAACTAACTGCAAATAAAGAAGCTTGCCATTTTGCCTGAGCAAGCAGATGGTCACCTTTATTTAAAACACAATTTCAATAAGCGTGCTTATTCTTTAAGACATGGCTTTTCTGTGAGACCCTAATGGAAACACCCTAATGGCAACACTGCGCTCTCTGACTGGCTTGATCTTTCCCCTTTTATCGACAGTCAAAAAGTTCCACCCCACAGGTACCCTTCTCATTGGCCAGTTTGAATCAAGTGGGAGATGCTATTCTAGCCCCTACAGGATTTCACAGAACTTGGAAATTTCCAAGTTCCAGGAAATTAAGTTTATAAATTCCCAAGAGCTGAGTCACCATGGAGAGGACTCTGTAGGTGTATTCTTGTGGTTTCCTTGAGAAGACCCGTTCTCCTAGACCTTATCCTTCTCGGGTATCCTCTCTCATTCCCCCCTTTTTAGACTCCAATATATTTTAATTTGGGGTCTCACTATCAGCTTGTTTCTGCAGGTGCTGATATTAATTACTTTTTAGCGCTGAGGTTTTAGGGACTGTGACTCTTCTTGGGTTCTCTATTCAGGCCTAACAGTGCCATGGTGGTGGGCTAATATATATATGAGTTTTTACTTTTCCCTGTGACATTTCCCACCCCCTTTCACCAAAGTCCAAAGTCCAATTAAGACTAGTCCCCTGAGGAGTTTCCTCAGGCTTCAGCCATGCGTTGACCAGCCAGCTCTCAGGATGTGGCTGGAGCAGGGCATGTTGACTGTCTTAAGAGTTACCTTTACTTCCCAAGGGGCAGTGAAATCCTATTCAGCCAGCTGTGATGACTCCAGATGAGGATTCCTTCCACCTTCACTGCCATGCATGTGGTCAGGATGATGGTGTAAAATTCTTTCTACCTTGGTTTGAGGGGGACCAGGTTCTGATTCTGGACCTAGACTTGGTCCCCTTGATCCTCCAGAGGGAAAGGATGTACAGACACAAAAGACTAAACAGAACACGGTTAATTACCTCACTGGAGATTTTCCTTGCTACTCTTTCTAGGATTTTTATCTATTCAGTTCAGTCTTTCCTAGTTCTTTTAGGAGTTCCTGCTAAATTGCAGAGGATTGACAGAGGCCTCTTTGAACAATACCAGTGGCAAGGCCTGTATCCAATTAAGCTTTGCTTCCTGGCAGAGTTTACCAATTTCCATTCTTATGGTCCTGTTCATACACTTTACCCTGTCTAAGCTTTGAGGCCTATAAGTTATTCAAAGCTTTAGCTTATTATTTACACTAGTTCTGTTATGAAGGCTAGCCCATTGTTCAATTTAAACCAGAGTGACAACCTAAATTATGGGACAATTTCTTTGGGAAATGCTTTTACTACTCCAGGAGTCCTTTTTATCCTGGTGGGGAAGGTTTTTACCTATTCCAAGTCTGATAGATCATCACCAGCAAGTACTTCTTCCCTCTTAATCTGGGCATTTAAGTAAAGTCTACATGGAAGTCCTCAAAGGGCATTGCTCCATACGACTGGATTCCTGGGGGTACCATCAGTCCTTGGCGTGCATTGAACTGGCTGTAGGTGACATACTGTAGACTGACAGTTTTGGCCAGGACTGCCAGGTGGGAGATGTAGAGGTACTGGCCCAGCAACTTCATCAAATACTGTTACCATGGTAACTCCTAGAATCTGGGGGGCTGCTACTTGTCCGTCTGGCATCTTTATCCATCCTCCCTCTGCTTCCTGGTTCCCCTCTGCTGCCAACCATTCCCAGGAGTAGATAGGTGAGAGCTCCAGAACCCATGGGATGAGGGGAGCCACTTGCGACACCTGGTATCGTTTGGATGCAGCCCTTTTTGCCTCAGTACCAACCCTAGTGTTCCCTTTAGTGATGGTGGAAGCATCTCTGTAAGGGTAAACAGCAATGCTAAAAGCACAGTGGATAACGGCTTCTCCCTGATCCTGGATAATGGCCTCTCCCTGATCCTGGATAACGGCCTCTCCCTGATCCTGCACATAGCCCCTTCCACTCCCCTATATATTGCCCCATCAATAAAGGAAGTTGGCTCCAACTTTGCTGACTCTCTTGAACTACACTTTGTCTCTTGTCTTTCTTTACCTTCTAGGTGCAACCTCCAAGTGTGAACTGTGTGCGTGTTCTTTCGTTACTTATGGGCTTGTAGGGGGCTGACGCTCCTCTCTCAATCCACCCTGAGGAGACTGAGTTACTCCAGGATATCCCTCAGCCCTCTCTCTCCCCTTCCAAAAGGGTTATTGCCCTCTCAGTTGGGATCATGGTAATTGTAGCTCTTACTCTTCTCCTTCTAAAGCTACTATAGCTCTCTTCTCCCTTCACATACTGAACACGCACGGTGCCGCCCTTTCTGCCGGACGGGAAAGGCGACACATCTCCTTGATGTCCATGACAGTGCATCACTGCCACCTTCCGGGGTTTCCATACTGCCTCTAGCAACTGAAATATCTCCTGCTGATACTTAATGTCCTTTTCCCCAGAATTTAATAGTCCCTTCTCCTTGTACAATGCCCCGTGTACTTAGGGAGGCCAGAAAAGCATTCACATTTTCCCCTTGACTTAGTTCTAAGGCTCGAGTCATGGCAATTAACTCAGCCTTCTGAGCCAATGTTCCTTGGCCTCTACAGTCTCTGTTAAGGTAACCACTGCATACCCAGCCCGCCACTCACCTTGCACCATCATGTAACTGCTTCAGTCTACATACAGGTCCCAGTTTGCAACTGTCCAAGGCTGGGCACACAAATCAGTTCTGCTAGAATACACATTATCTATAACTTCCATACAGTCATGCTCAGTTTCTCTTCCACTGACTGGAAGAAGCATGGCTGGGGTCAGGGTGTTCTTGCATTAGATAGCCAAAAATGTCCTTTAGTGTCCATTAAAGGGACCACAAAGTGGGATACTTTCACTCTGAGATTCTGCCCTAGAGTCAGCTTATCAGCTTCTTGCACAAGGAGAGCAGTAGCGGCTAGAGCCTGTAAGCATGGTGGCCATTCTTTTGCCACTTCATCCAATTGCTTAGAGAGATAAGTGACAGGTGTTGGCCAGGACCCAACCAGCTGGGTTAACACACCTATAGACATCTTTCCTCTCTCTGAGACCTACAGAGTGAAGGGCTTGCCCAAGTCTAGTAGCCCCAATACAGGTGCTTTTATCAGCCTCATCTTTAGTGCGGAGAAGGTATGTTCCTCTTCTCCCCATTCTAAGGGCTCTTCTTCCTCTCCTTTAGTTGCCTCATACAAGGACTTACCCAATACGACAAAGTTGGGGATCTAAAGACTGCAAAAGCTGACTGCGCCTAAGAATTCTCAAACCTGCTTTTGGCTTGTGGGGGTGGGGAGGTGATTAATGACTTGCCTCCAGTTCATCCCTAGATACCTTTACACCTGCTGGATAGTAAAGCCGCTGGCAAATCTGGGCCTTTTGTTTATATACTTTATAGTCACATACCTCTAGATGTCATAAAAGACAGTCCATGCCTCAGGTGCAGCCCTCCTGGGTAGGGTGCCCTAAAAGGAGGTCATTGACATATTGGTGCAGCACACATTCTAATTCCTCAGCCAGGAATTTCTGGAGGTCACGAGCCAGCGTTTCTCCAAAAATTGTGGGTGTTTTGAACCCCTGTGGCAACCTGGTCCATATGTACTGGATCACAGTTTCCGTGTCTGGTCTTTTCCACTGGAAAGCAAACAGCCTCTGGTTTCCAGGAGCCACCCTTATACTGAAAAAGACATTTTTAAGTCCAGGCACGTGGGCCACTTGGTTTCTGCGGGCAGCAGACTCAGCAGAGTATATGGATTAGGCACAATAGGATGCAGTGTTACAGTTACAACATTTACTGGGAAATTCTCATTTTAGGTTTTAATTTTTCCTGAGGTATCTATATGGATACAGTAGATAACATTTAATACTGCACAAATTTTTCTAGAGTAGCCAACAGGAAACCTTTGTTGAGTCTTAAGGCTTCAGAGTAAATATAACTACTGTATGTAATTTATACTCTTTGGCCAGTCTCTTAGTCCCATTTAACAGGTCAGTTTAGTAAAACAGTTACGTCTCATTTTATGAGTTGACAGTACACACAAGACTGGGATTTAATACAGGTGGGCCACAGGCTCTTTTCTCTTTGAATTATTTTTCTCTCTCCAATTTCTTTCTTCACTAAAAACAAATTATAGCAGAACTAACTTAGTTGCCAAAATAAAGTGTACCTTCAGTATACTGGGTCTGATTATTTGCATAAAGAGCAGTAAGAATAATTATTAGCCATCTAGACTCTTCTTTCTTTAAAATTGGCTTTGCTGGAATCTTTTATAAGGAATCTCAGGCTGGACTTTCTTGAAAGCCTTTCACGAGCCCAGGTTTCATCTGTGCCATTAGATACCTGTATGCATTGTGTAAATCCCTCTTCTCTTGAGGTCCCTAAGCACATTTCGATTCCTGGACCTGTCAGCAAGTGACCTTCATTACTTACCACAGATCAGGAAATGTTACTGATGGGTATCTGGCCAGTTTTCCAAAGGGTTTTTTTTATTGGCCTTATAAAGTCAACCTTAATTCCTTAATGCAGTCTGGACACCTCTGGAAATGCTATTCTAGCCAAAGCCTTAGTAAAATAACCAGTGCCTTCATCATGTCCTATAGAACAAAACAGATTCTTATTGAACTTATTCAAATAACTGTATTGTCAGAAATTAAGAATACTTACAAATGGCTTTCAAATTACAGAGAAATCAAGAAGAGAGAAAATACATGTTTCAAATTCTGCTCATAAGTACATACATTGCTTGAAAAGCCACAAATAGCTCAAAGACAGAAAATTATTTTCTTGACTTCTGGAAAACAGAATGTAGAAAGAATCAATAATATTTTGAACAAAAAGTCATAACAAACTAGTCCAGTTCCACATAACTGATTTTTGTTCTATTTGAAGTTAGGTTAGCAATACTCATAGATATGTTAACTTTCCAATGAAAGGTCTAAAAATCTGCCTTTAGTACAAAGGTATTCAATTTTTAAAGGCATCAGGAATTTGAATTTGAGATAATTCATCAGCCTCTCTTAATATTTATTTTTCTTTTTAGGTTAAACTTTGGACTCAGCCAGTTACATAAAAAACTTTCTTTTAGATGAATTAAAATTATTACTGACAATATGTTAGGACAGACCAATGTCTTATACGTTAGGACAGACCAATGCTTTATAGGTGAGGACAGACCAATGTCTTATATGTTAGGACAGGCCAATGTTTTATAGGTGAGGCAGACCAATGCTTTATAATATTGGAATATATATATAACCATAACCCATACAAAATTAATTGCCATTTCATAATTGACAATGTTTCCTATGTACTTTTAATAAATTGAATAAGTTTAATTTGTTTTCCTATGACTTTCAGTGGTCTTAATATTTTAAGAAGACCTAATTTAGAGTTGGTGCTTTTTTTTGGCCTGGGCTGAGTTCGAACCTGCCAGCCTCAGTGCATGTGGCCGGTGCTGTAGCCACTGCACTATGGGTGCCACGCCTCAAATTTAGAGGTTTGATTTTGGAAGGTTTGTCAAATATCAAAGGCCTGAAACATTGGTTCAAATAAGATTACAAGCCGAAAAATTTTAAAGGAAATACATAGTCAACTGGATCACATGTAAATTCTTTCACAAATTCTCTTTTATGAGCTTCATTTAACCTGCACAGACAATCTAAAAACATTTTAAACTTTCTTTAACGTTTGCCCTGCCTTTCACTTTCTTACACAACCATTCTGTTTCAGGACAAAATTTATCACACAAAAGTCTTTATTTACACAATGTCATTCTCCTTTCTGTCTAATTTCTTACTCTCAAAAACTCACTTCCTACAAAACAGGATCTCATTTTACTATGAAGTCACCATTCACTCTGCCAAACTGATAATTAGAAGGTTAAAAAGCAAGAATCTTATCCTTTGACAAAGACTCAGTTTCCCCAATAATTTAAACAACCAAATTATTACATTTTACAAATGAGAGACATTTTATGAGATATACATCGATACAGGATTTTCCCATTCAGGGCCAGACAGGGAACCCCCATTTTTCAGGCTCAGGTGAGCTCAGACATCAGACTCCCATCTCCAGGTACAAACCCTCTGAACCCCAGCAAGGTCATGAACAGAGCAGCCCCAAACCTTTTGGATGTCTCCACCCTGACTAAGGAGCACATACCCTAATCACCTCCCCAGACAAAACCACTGCAAAGACCTAATAACTTTGCCCAAGGTGAGGGACTACATTCATTCATTTTCTAGAACACCCATTCAGTTTGTAAAGGTATTTTCCCATGTACCAAGTCCTGGCCTTTCTCTCTCAGGGCCAATTATTTATCCCTAGACAAAGGACTCATGCAGGAAACCTCTGACCTGGGCCTCCTCCCCACTTCAAGAGGCTGCTCACTTTGGGGACCTGCTGCTAATATGGATACAGCCCTGCAAAGCACGAGATTTATACTCTCTCTCCCAGATTTTCAAGGGCTATCCAGAGCTCACTGGACTTCCCAAACCGCAACACTTTCTAAGGCACGGCCCTTCTGCCAATAGCTCTAGCACTCTCCACTCCCTCTGCATACCCCTCAGTCCAACAAAATTGCATTTGATCACTGATCTGTGGCCCGAGGGCTCAATTCTCAAATTCCTGAGACCAAAGACTCACTGAAGAAATCCCAGTAACAAAACTACAACAACATCCTTTCTAATCTTTTTTCATTTCCCCCCAAGTCCCACTTGTGGCCCCAATGTGTCCACCACCAAAGACAGAAAGTGGAAAACCTGGAAATTCCAGTTTTTCTCAGAATAGCCAGGGGGCAAAGTTGGAGCAGGGAAGAAGGGCACACTCACACATTCGTTTCAGCCTGTGAATGGGGTGGGGGGGACCCCACCTATTGTTACCCTTCTCAGTCATTCTCCAAGCACTCACATGCACACAATTCCAACCCATTTCTTAACCTGGGCAGCCTCCATTTCCCACTCGAGCTGCCACTTAGCCATAGGAGGCAAACCAACACTCCCCTTGTTGTGATGTGCTTCCCAGCCCTCCCCACAGAGTTGACTCCGAGAAGAAGGCAAGTCCCTCTTCCCCCCAGGGTGGTCAAAAATGTGCTTCCCAGCCATGTTCCCAGGCTCCCTCCTTCCCCCTGGGGTCACAAAGAACAGACTTCAGAACAAGGAAGCACAAAACCCCCCAAAGAATGAACAATGGTGGAAATCCCCAAGGCTGTATTAATCATGGTTACCTAACTATAACCATTGTCATTTGAGATATATCCATTATCAACCAAGACTGTATTAATCATTGTTACATGACTGTAACCACTTTTGTCTCCATGACTACCCAAGCTGTAACCACCACCCCCAACCAGCCACATTTTGCTTCTATACCAGCATGCTTGCTAAAAACTATGAAAGACAACCCACCCCCCTACTTTGGTGCTGACTGCTTCTCAGAGCAGCAGCCCCTGCAGCAGGTAAAATAAATCACCAATTAATTAATCTAAGTGTGGGTCCGACTCTATCTTTTCAGGCTGTAGGGGGTATCACACCCTAGGCCCTGTGAAGGGAGGTCCATCTCCACCCTCAGAGTTCTCTCAGTTACACCACATCCACACACTCTCACACACCTCTCAACAGACCTGCTGGCAATCTAATGCCCAAGGAGTTTGATCAGGCTCCTTCTTCCACTAAAACTGTAGTGGGATCCTCAAATTGATCTTACCTTGCCTTAAACATCTCCCTGTGTAGGTACCTCTTCCTGCATGCCAGTTCCTCCCAGTGTTTGACTCCTTGAAGACCCACCAATGGGGTGCTTTCTCAGCCCAGTCAAGGTGTCCATACAGGGAGGCCAAATTGCCTCCCTGGCACTCTCAGTGGTTCACTGTCGCCCAGGCTGATCAGGGCCCCCCACGTGGGTGTCCAGAGGATTGGCGGCAACTATCAGGTACATGTTGTCTCCAAAGGTGATCTCGCTTCCTGGTTAGGGAACCAAAAATGTTGCAAGAAGACCACGCCCAATGGAGAGAAAGAGCACCCAAACACCATGTTTATAAAAGGATAGGTTTTATTCACCAACTGGGAGCTTACAGCATACAAGAATTCCAAATGGCCATGCTCTCCAACTGGCTTGGTCTTTCCCTTTTTATCGACAGTCAAAAGTTCCACCCCACAGGTACCTTTCTCATTGACCAGTTTGAATCAAGTGGGAGATGCTATTTCAGCCCCTACAGAACTACAGGATTTCACAGAACTTGGAAATTTCCAAGTTCCAGGAAGTTAAGTTTACAAATTCCCAAGAGCTGAGTCACCATGGAGGGGACCCAGCAGGTGTATCCTTGTGGTCTCCTTGAGAAGACCTGTTCTCCTAAACCTCACCCTTCTCGGGTATCCTCTCTCAGGTCTACACCTAGTCCTTTCTTAAATCTTCCAGGCTCTGAAGTGGCCAGTGTCAATATGCAAACTCCACGTAAAGTCCCATTTCTGCAACTCATGGTTAAGCATCATTCCTTGATTAATGTCACCACAGAAGTGCTTCTCACAGGAAGCATTTTCCTGCTTTTTATAGGAAAAATGATATTTTCCCCATTACAAAAGTAATCTGTGCTTTGGGGGATGATCTAGAAAAAGAGAAAGAGCAAAATAATCTATGATCCTACCACCCAGAGATGACTACTCTATTTTAGTGACAATTCTTGTGGATTTTCCCCCAGAAATGAGACTGTTTTATTACCTTCTTCCTCTTAACAATGTCCTGGGAAATTTTCTCTTACAGCCTCCTAAAACTTCAATTTGAATGATCTACCACGTGGTACCAATCTCCTCCCACCCACAGGTTGCTAGAAAGGCGCCTGAGAAGTGACGCCTCGGAGAGGAGCCGGTATCATCTGAAGGCTGAAGAGCAGCGCCTCCGGTATACTCGGTTATCTCCTGCTGGGAAGGGCATGCACATATTTGTAACTGGATGAAGAGTGGGTGGTTAAGTGGGGGAAATGTTCAGAATTAGCAGGGTGTGGCAGCTTGTGCTGGGTGGCTGTGCTGTGTACTGAATGCATCAACCCCTCCCGGAGGGTCTGCCCACTTCCCAGTAAGAGGGGCCCTCCATGAACCAGGTCCTGCCCCCTTTGAGGGAGGAGCTCTCATCCACTGGTTAGTCAAGGATGGGCCATAATTACCTCCCCCTCTTTTAGTTGGGAACAACTCTTGAATGCCATCCCAGTTCCCAGGTGTTTGAGGAACTGGCTGCACCGGCTGCACCTCCTCTACTGGACCCCATCCTCCTTTCCTCTCTTCCCCACAGGTATCTCTCCCAAGAGCGCCCTCTAGTGACCCTACGTGCACATGTAAAACTCTGCCTCTGCCTGGGGGAATCCAATCTGACCAGCACTAAATAAATAAGCTTTACTTTATGGGTCTGGCAAGAGTTTATATGTATGATATGTCTTGGAGACAATACAAGTTAAATAACATTTAGTTCTAAATATAATAATTACAGATTTCTCCCTAATTACCATTGTTGCTAGAAATGTAACATTTTCTAAGTTAAATAAAATCTGGCTTGGAGCTCTCACTTGAAGTCAGTAGGCAGTGTTCTGTATTAGTTATTCTCCGTGGCTCTTTCCCCACCATTTGGTCTGTGCTAAGATCCCAGATCTCAGGTCTGAGAAAATGCTGGTGGGGAGGTGGATGGGCCCCAGCATCTTCTCACAAGCAGGCGACTCTCCTGTGGCATCCTTCACCCTGTGGGGCCTGGGCCCCTCACTACTGCTCCCAGTACTGACCTGCTGAGGGCCACAGCCTCCCATAAAGCCACACATATCCTCTTTATTATGGGGCAGGAAATATTTTTACAACCCATTTCCTTGAAATCCCAGACCTTATTCAGCAATTTCCTATTTACAACAAGGGGATTTTATCCTTTAAGCAGCAACTGCTGGCTGTCAGCCAGTCAGGAAAGTGACAAAGCCCTAGATGAGCCGGCTAACTTTCACCTCTCCTCAAGGGAGGACAAGTTATAATATTCTCTATCCCAGAAGCAGAGGTAGAGAAGTGACCTGATGTCTGATTCCTGTACTGGGGGATAAATGGTTCCACTTTTATGAGGATGCCTATCTTTTCTTGGTTGGGGTCCTGAAGTGGCTCTCATCTACCCCTATTATAATAAGTTGGGTTGGGAAGCCATTGCTAACAGGTGGATCAGAGAGGATGTGATGGAGCCATTGTCATATGTTGAGTTATGCCCCCAAAAAGATATATTGAAGCTTAACCCTCAGTGCCTCAGAAATGACCTAATTTGGAGAAGGGATCTTTGCAGATATTATTAATTCAGTTGAGGTCTTACTGAAATAGGTACCTGGGCCTTTAATCCACTGCAACTCTGTCCTTATAAGAAGCGGAGAAGAAACACAGAGATCCAGGTAAGGGAGAGGCAAATGTCACACGATGATGGAGGCAAAGATCAAAGTGCTGGAGTTGCAAGCCCAGAAAGGCCAAGGCTCCTGGCAAACCGCCAGAGACTGGGAAGAGGCGAGAAAATATTCACCCCAGCGCGTCAAGGATGGGAGTGGTCCTGCCGGCACCTTCTTTTCGGATTTCTAGCCTCCAGAGATGTGAGAAAATAAATACCCGTTGTGCTGAGCTGCCCAGCCTGGGGTGCTCAGCTACAGCGGCCCTAGGAAATGAACACAGCCATTATCACAAAGCCTTGATCGTGAGGTCAGAAAGATCCTTGGCATTTTGCCCTGTGTTCCAAAATTGATCCAGGCATTATTCCCCAAATAGCCGCCTTCTAACTGTTTAGGGAAACAGTCTATTTTAGATCCGCTGGTGACAAGTATTATTGCAGTTGTAATCTTGAGCACCAGGAACAGGACTGAGTTGCTGAGAGGTCTGTTTCCAGCTCAGGGAAATTAGTGAGGCGGAAAGAAAAGCCGAGAGGATTCCAGGAACTGGGAGGGCCTGGCTGGTTGGGGTCCGGGAGGGATTTCCTTACGGGATTTTGTGCGGATGCTCTGGGCAGTTTATAGTTTCTGAGGAGAAGCTCTGGAAAGAAATGCGGAGGTTACCTGGTACCGTGTAGTGTACTTGTTTCATGTGGAGGAAACCAAGATCAGGGAAGGTTACACGTCTTGCTCAGAGGCCCTGCTGGTACACGGTGGGGCCAGGACTTCAGCCCCAAGCACCCTGCAATGCAGGCCGGTCTGCTTTTCCCTGCTCTGAACTCCTTTGCAGCCTGTCAAAGAAATGTGCATAGTTGGGAAGCAATTCTGAGAAAGCGCTACCCTGACTTCTCAAAACTAGTAGGGTAAACAGATTGGGCTGTGGGGAATGGGTTTATCTGTCTGAGCTGCTCTAGGAGGCAGTATGAAGGCTACAAATGGTTTAGGCTTTTGCAACAGATAATAGCATTTAGATCGTACTTGTGGGGTTACAGGTCAACTGACTTTAGGAAAACAAATTTAAACTCTCTGAGCCAGAATGTATCTTCTGGCTAGTTAGATAATTATAACTTTGTAGGACTGATGAAAGATTAGATGAGGGATCTTTTGTAAAAGGCTTGTCCTAGAATAGATGCCCCTTGAGTTTAGTTGTCTTGGTTTCCTTAGTTCCGTGTCTTGAAGTTTTAACCTAATATAATAATTAATAAACATAGTGACATAATACTATTACTTCTATTACTACTACTAAAAAATAGATACGATTTACTGAGTAAGTGCTAGACACTCTATCACAATGGCTTTGTGTGAGATACTAATGAGAATATCCTTACGATAATCACAGTTACAATTATTAACCTCATTCTTTAGATGGAAAAAAGTGAGGCTTAACGGAATTAAGAAACTGGCTCAGGCTCACACAGCTAGACAGTGGGGAAACTGGAATGGGAGCAGTCTGTGTTTTCTGTGACAAACATGAAAAATCAAGAAGAGCAACATTGAGTCCCCAGGCCACCAGGACATTAGAGCACCTTCACATCGCAAGGCAGGAAACTATAGGTGGTTCACGACCAGTTCTTCACAGTTACCAACAGGTGGCAGTGTGTCAGTTTACAACACTGCTGACATGTCCATAAACTTAATGACTTGGTAGAGCTGGCTGTGGCTTTTAAACGTGCATCAGTAAGTCATGTGTAGCTAAGTTAGGGAAACTGTGCAGTCCAACCTAGGATTTTAAACGTTGGGCTAGTTTCTAGCCATTCCATCTATTGTGCTCAAGTCCACCACCAAAGGGACAATATAGTCTGTACATCCATATGATCCCTGAAGCCTCCTTATGATATCCTTCCTTCATCATTATTCAGACAACTTGGACACCTCCAAAGGTGGGAAGCACACCACCTCTTAAGGAAGCCCTTTCATCATTACAGAACACCAACTGAAAATTCAATTTGTAGATTAAAGATCTAAATATGAAAAAACAAACCTTTCATAATATTGAGGAAAAATACAGATACTCCTAGACTTACATCCTAATA
The DNA here is from genome assembly GCA_963574575.1 of Galagoides demidoff. NCBI lineage: Eukaryota > Metazoa > Chordata > Mammalia > Primates > Galagidae > Galagoides > Galagoides demidoff. The sequence continues at coordinate 12,650 of CAUYQV010021660.1, forward strand.
AGTCTATCATAAGTTGGAAATATGGTAAGTTGAAAATGTATTTAATATGGGCAGTGCCTGTGGCTCAAATGAGTAGGGCACTGGCCCCATATGTCAGAGGTGGTGGGTTCAAACCCAACCCTGGCCAAAAACTGCAAAAAAAAAAAAAAAGTAATATGCATAACCTACCAAACATAGTTCAGACTTGCCTACAGTTGGGCAAAATCATCTAACACAAACCTGTTTTATAATAAAGTGTTGACTATCTCATGCAATTTGTTGAGTAGAGTTCTGAAAGGGAAAAAGAGCATAGCAATATGGGTACTTGAAATAAAGTTTCTACTGAATGCTTGTCACTTTTGCACCATTGTAAAGTTGGAAAATCTTAAGTTACATTATTATAAGTCAGAGAACATCTGTGTAGAAAAATATCTTTATAAGCTAGAGGGAGGAAATTGTTTCTTAAGCAAAATAACCATAGGAAATGATTGATACAACTGATTATGTTAAAATTAAAAATCTGTTTCTTAAAAGACATCATAAAATATAAAAAGTCACAGACAACACTTAAAAATGATCCCAAAGTAGTGTCAAATGTGTGTATACGTGTATCAGAGAAAGAAATAACACAATATAACACAGGGCCTCTCTCCTTGGCTTGTAGATGTCTGTCTCACTATGTTGTCACGTAGTCTTTTTTTGTGTGTGTGCATGGCTCTGTCCTATTCTTCTTCCAAGGACATCAGTTTTATGGCCTACTCTACATGACCTCATTTAACCTTAATTACCTCTTTAAAGACCTTATCTCCAAATATAGTCACATTCTGAGGTTCTGAGGGTTGGGACTTCAATGTATAGATTTGGGGGGGGGGGACACAATTCAGCCTGTAAAAATCTGTTTCTTAGTCCATTCTGGCTGGTATAGCAAAAGTAGCATAGCTGGTAGCTTAAATGACAAACATTTGTTTCTCACAGTTCTGGAAGCTAAGACATCCAAGATCAAAGCCCTGGTAGAGTCAGTGTCTGGGGAGGGCTCACTTGTCCCCATGTCCTCACATGGCAGAAGGGTGTGAGAGAACTCTCTGGGAACTCTTTTACACGGGCTCTCATCTCATTCATGAAGACTCCACCCGTGTACTGTAATCACCTCCCCCACCTCCTAATACCATCATGCTGGGGTGGTGGTGATGAAGATTTCAAGATAAGAATTTCAGGAGAGAGGACATAAACATCCAGTTCCTAATAAGATATCTGAGAATGTGAAGTAACAGGAAATCTGATATACCGTTGATGAGGAAACTGATTTTGTATTGTAATTGAAGATGCAAATATCCTATCACCAGCTATTCTATTCCGAGAGATGTAACCCAAGTGAACTTTTGCACAGGTAATTAAGAAGACATGCACAAATGATCATACCAAGACTGGAAAAACTGGAAGCAATCTAAATATTGGCAAGAGAATAGAGCCTACTTATATTAATATGATCGAATATTACATGCTGGTGAATATGAATGAACTAGGACTATAAGCATGAACACAAATGAATCTTACAAACAGAATGTAGAGCTATGGTCTTCCAGATGATTTCCATGGCTGTATTTTGTTCTGTAAAGGTACACGGCTGTTCCCCTGCCCCTGGACATTCAGACTAGTTCTTCCATGACTTTCTGAGGCTGTGGGCCATGAGGCTCCTGTGGGACCTCTCACCCTCCCAGGCCTTCTCACAAAAGACCCTTTAACTGTCTTCACTCCTTGCCCTTCCCATTACAGAGGCCTAGGGTTTGACATATGTCCATTTGTGATCTCAGTCAAGGGTCTTCATTCTGATAGTTGCATGTCTTTTCCATTTGTACCACGTCAGGATTTAAGTGGCTGATCCCTGGGTCTGTTATATAAATGATCTGAATCCCTTTTTGAAACTAGATGTGGTATAAATAAAGAGAATGAATACACTTCCTTAAGGGACAAGAATTCTATTTACAAATGGCACAGTCCTACTATGCATAACTAGTGATTTCCTTCTTATAATGGTTTCATGCTTTAATATATTAGGTTCTGGTATACAGTAAGATGCACACTTTAATGTGAGGCCTTGGGACAGGGTTGTCTTTCTCTTTTATCTAACAACCTACAGAGGAAATTGGCTCAGGAAAAGCGGCTGTGAGAGAGGCACTGTAGGGAAGTAGTTGTAAGCACACAGGACAAATCAGATAGATGTGGGTTTGAGTTCCAGCTCTGCTCTTATTGGAGGTGAGACTGAGGACACATTTTTTTTTCCTTGTGAGCCTCAGTTTCTGCATCCCTACCTTATTTATAAGGTTGTTTAGATAAGATAAAGCGTTTGAGCGTTTAACCTGACTTCCACTCCTTACATAGAGTAAACATTATTAAAGCTTTGAATATGTAGTACAAAATGATAGTGGACTTTATATGGTAATCAGGCCCCAAATAATGAAATAACTGGAGTGATCAGAATATTCAGTGAGGGGTTGTGTTTTACTTTCTCCCGATGTGATTTAACAATCTGGGAGGAAGCCCAGTCCCTAATTATAGATCCAGGCTGCAGCTATGGGTTTACATGAATGACCGACTGGAGAGTGTCCAGGGTAACCAATTTAATTTCCCCGTGTCTTTCTTTTCTGGAGAATACTGACTCATAGGAAACTAACAGTTGGGGGAAATCCTCTAGATAGAGATTGTGTTTATAGCCATGCTCGCGTTGCTCTAAAAACATGGATGTGTTAGGAGTGAAATCACTTTCCCATGCCCTGCAAAGTCTGTGTGTTATTGTTACAATGGCCATTTTCACTGAAGATTAATTTCAAATGAGCTGCATCTACTGCATGACATAATGCAGGTGTGCTCTGCTTTAGAGAAGACCCTTTGCCCAAGAATCTGTACATTGACTTAATGAATCATGGGGAAACAATCCTGTCAGAGACTCCTGGGGACACCTTTGCCTGAAAATTTGGCGTTAGCATGAAGAGCTATCGTTTACTGCCCCCCAGAGGCTGCATACTGACTGACATTTGCTTCATCAAAAACATGCCACTGGGTGTAGGGCGCTAGCCCCATATACTGAGGGTGGCAGGTTCAAACCCAGCCCCAGCCTAACTGCAACAAAAAATAGCTGGCATTGTGGCAGGTGCCCATAGTCCCAGCTACTCAGGAGGCTGAGGCAAGAGAGTTGCCTAAGCCAAGTAGTTGGAGGTTGCTGTGAGCTCTGACACCCTGGCATTTTACTGAAAGTGATAAAGTGAGACTCTGTCTCTTAACCCCCCCCCCAAAAAAATGCCATTGTCCCTCAATATCCCAGGAGGATTGATCCCAAAACCCCTCAAGGATACCAAAATCCTTGGACTCTCAAGTACCTTATATAAAATGGTATGATATGTGCATATAACCTAGGCATATCTTCACAAACATTTCAAATCATCTCTAGATTACTTATAACACTTAATACAATGTAAATATTATATATATATAGTTACCGTATTGTTTTATTTGTATTGTTGTTTTTGTTGTTGTATTGTTATTTTTTCTCCAAATACTGTATTTTCTTTCTGTGGTTGGTTGAATCTGGGGATGCAGAACCCATGGATACAGAGAGCTGACTATGTGTGAGAGGAGAACAGTGGTCCATTTATTAGTGCCCAGGGGAAACAGTCACTCTTCTTACCTTTAAGGACCTAGAAACAATGGGGTTTATTTTATTCTAAAAGAAGGAGAGAGGAGGCTCGGCGCCTGTGGCTCAATCAGCTAAGGCGCTAGCCATGTACACCTAAGGTGGCGGGTTTGAATCCCCAGCCCGGGCCCGCCAAACAACAATGACGGCTGCCACCAAAAAATGGCCAGGCGTTGTGGTGGGCGCCTGTGGTCCCAGCTACTTGGGAGGCGGAGGCAGGAGACTCGCTTGAGCCCAGGAGTTAGAGGTTGCTATGAGCTGTGATGCCATGACACTCTACCCAGGGGAATAGCTTGAGGCTCCGTCTCAAAAAAAAAAAAAAGAAGGAGAGAGGAAGATACTTAAGATAGATTGAGGAAGTTTAAGAATTAACATTATGGATGGGCATGGTGGCTCTCACCTGTAATCCTAGCACTCTGGGAGGCTG
>CAUYQV010021662.1:0-19493 GCA_963574575.1 Galagoides demidoff
GAACCATCAGCTGTTGTGTGAATCAGAGTGGGCTCAAAAAATGAATCGTGAGACCAGGTGGGAACATAACAGAGACTGGGTGGTGGCTTAGTCGGTTCAGCTGCCATAACAGAATACCAAAGATCGGAAGGGGGAACCTAAACAAACATTTATTTCTCACAGTTCTGTAGCTAGAAGCCCCAAATCAGGGTGGCAAGATGGTCAGGTTCTTGCTGAGGGCCCTCCTGGTCCACAGATGTTTGTCTTCTTGTTGTATCTTCACATGGCGGTAGGGGCAGGTTAGGGGGCGAGAGAGAGAGATGACAGCGAGATCTCATGTCTCTTCTTATCAAAACACTAATCTCCCAAAGGTGCCATCTTCAAATCTCATCACATTGGGGATTCAGGCTTTAACATATGATTGTGAGGGGGGAAATTCAGTCCATATTAGATGGGTTTCTCACAGATGTACTTAGATATCCAAATCTCTCTACATAACATTATGTGAAACAAACGCTAGACTTTCACTCATTTCACCCTGAAAACGTTAGGCCGTTCAACTACCCACTTCAGAAAATAGCCGCCAAATTAGCTAGGTCATTATTATCATGCATTACCTAATCAAAGTCCGAACTTATAGAAAAGTTCTGTCTCATGGTGTAGGACTGGAAGATAATTTTCCAGAGATCTCAAAACCATTGAAAACCAGTTTCAAATTTCAGCATTCACCTATGTCATATTCTGATATTGCGTGTGTTTGCTGGAGTCTGCTTTCTCCCTTTTAAACTAACAAAATGCTCCCCCAAATCTGGAGCCGTATGCCTTATTGGGTGTTAGTAACATTTTAAAATGTGTGTAAATAAAAAAAATACTAAGAGAAGAAACTCAATTAAATATTTAATGTCACTTCTAACAATTGTTTCCATTTCTTGGAAAACTCTTAGTATAATAAATGAAGCAACATTTTCATTGTAAATGCATTTATTATTTCCACATGGTGTGTGTATGTGTAGTGTGTGCAATTATGTTTGCTTTCCAATTAGAAATGCTTTATATATCATGCAAAGAGTCATTTCTCTTTTTTCAGGGGACTCTGCCAGCCAGGATTTTCTCACAGAAACTGGAAAGACCCAAACAGTTCTACAACTTTGCTCCTTAGAGAATTAGGGTTGTATCTTTGGTACTTTTTTTTTTTTCAAGAATTGAAATTTTTATTAATTGATAGCTGTATACATTAATGCAAACATGGGGTACATTGTACTGTTTTCATATACAATTTGAAATACTTTCATCAAGCTGGTTAACATAAATATTCATGTCATTTGCTTAGTCATTGTATCAAAACATTTCTATTCTAGTTCTAGAAAAGTTCACTTGTATCCTTGTTAGACAGATATATAGGTGATCTTTCCGGTCACCCTCCCACCACCTTATTAGAAACTCTCTATGTTCCGGAATGGTTGTAGCATGATATGTTCCAGGGATGTGAAGGTATCCAGTTTCTCTACATCCTCACCCTATAGATGTTATTGTTCATCTTTAATTAAAGTCATTTCAGGGGGTATGCAGTAGAATTTCATTTACTTTTCCCTAATGATTGATGATATAGTGCATCTTTTCACCTGCTTATTACTCATTTGTAACTCTTCTTTAATGCAATCACTACATCTTAAATTTTTTGTCTATTTTTATTTAGGTCATTTTTCTTTTTCTTTTTCTTTCTTTTTTTGAGACAGAGTCTCACTATGTCACCCTCAGTAGAGTTCTGTAGCATCACAGCTCACAATAACCTCAAACTCTTGGGCTTAAGTGTGATTCTCTTGCCTTAGCCTCCCAAGTAGCTGGGACTACAGGCACTTGCCACAATGCCTGGCTATTTTTTTTTCTTTTGTTGCAGTTGTCATTGTTGTTTAACCTGCCCAGGCCAGGTTCAAACCTGCCAGCCTTGGTGCCTGTGGCTGGCACTATAACCACTGTGCTACAGGCACCAAGCCAGGTCACTTTTCTTATTATTGAATTGTAAGAGTTCTTTATATATTCTGGATACAAAGAGGTCTTTATCAGATATATTCTTTGCAAATATTTTCTTTTAGTCTTTTTATTTTTTAATTGCATTGTTTAAAGTTCAAAAATTTTTAGTTTTAACAATTTATCCATTATTTTATGAATCATGCTTTTGATGGTGTATCTAAGCAAATTTTGCCTAACCCAAAGGCACAAATAATTTCTAAAAGCTTAAGTTTTGTTCTTACATTTAGGCCTGAGCCATCTTGTGTGTGGTATGAGGTAAAAGTCTAAAGTCATGTTGATACAGGGTTGCCCCATTCAAGGCTGGACATGGGATCCCAGTTTTGCTAGGCCTGGGCAACTTTATGAAGGGATTGCCCTGACCTTTTGCCCTGAACTGGAGGGACTGCATTCATTCATTTGTTGATATCACTCATTAATGTTGAAAACATGTTTTCTTTTGCTGAGTCCTGGCCAAGTGTAATTCTCAAGACCTAATGCCCCTAGACAAGGAGCCCACATAGAGCCTTCCCACTTGAGACTTTCCCTCTGCCAAAAGCTTTGGTGCTTTTTAGTTCTTCTGTACAGAAGCTCTGGTGATTTTTACTCCTTCTGTATTCCTTTCTGTCTAATAAAATCCTATCTTACTATTGATTTGTGGTCCATGGGTTCATTCTTTGAATCTCTGAGTCCAAGGACCTACTAAAGAAAGAAATTCTAGTAACAATCTCTTTGCATTTGCATACCAAATTATCTCAGCACTATTATTTAAAAAGACTATCATTTTCCCAACTAAATTTCCCTTGATCTATTTACAAAAATCAATTAACAATTAATACAGGATTATTTTCTTTTTCTTTTATTTTTAGATAGGTTCTCACTCTGTTGCTCAGGTGCCATGGCCTTAGCCCTAGCTTATGGTAACATCACACTTCTGGACACAAGTGATCTTCCTGTCTAAGTGTTCCAAGTAGTTGGGACTATAGGCACCCACCATCACACCCAGCTAATTTTTCTATTTTTAGTAGAGACAGGATCTGACTTTTCTTAGGCTGGTGTCAAACTCCTGACCTCAAGTGATCCACCTCAGCCTCCCAGAGTGCTAGGATTATAGCTCTGAGCTATTGCAACTGACTAGGATTATTTGTTGGAATAGTGCTTAAGAATTTGGGCTGTGTTCAGACTGGGAGAAGATATTTGCATGTTACAAATCTGACAAAGGGTTGATAACTAAAATCTATAGAGAACTCAATTAATCAACAAGAAAAGCACAAACAACCCCATTTATAAGTGGGAAAGACAGTTAAACAGAAATGTCTCTGAAGATGACAGACGAATGGCCAACAAACACATGAAAAAAATGTTCATTGTCATTAATCATGAGAGAAATACAAATCAAAACCACTCTGAGAAATCACCTAACTCCAGTGAGATAACCCCACATCACAAAGTCCCAAGTCTGCAGATGGTGGCATGGATATGGAGAAAAGGGAACACTTTTACATTGCTGATGGTATTGCAAACTTCTTTAAAGAAGTATAGAGAATTCTTAAAGCACTAAAAGTCAACCTTTCATTTGATCCTGCTATTCTATTACTGGGTATATACCTCGAAGAACAAAAATCATTTTACCACAAAGACATTCACACCAGAATGTTTATGTAATTCAATTCACCTTTGCCAAGTCATGGAAGCAACTCAAATGCACACCAACCCATGAATGGATTAATAAACTGTGGTATACATAAACCATGGAGTACTATTCAGCCATTAAAAAAGATAGAGACTTTACATCTTTTATGTTCACCTGAATGGAGATGAAACACAGTCTTCTTGGTGAAGTATCTCAAGAATGAAAAAAAAAAAAACATCCGATGTACTCAATACAAAAGCCAATATATAAACAACTATACACCCACACAAATGATAAAACACAAATATAGTCTAGCAAGAGGAAAGGGAGAGAAGAGGGAGGGCAAGAGGGAGAGCAATTGGTAGGATCTCACCTAATGTGCACAAGGTGAGGGTGTTCATCACACCCCCTGGGTGAAGGGCTCAACTACATCTTCAACTTTACCTTAGAAGTGAAAAAAATGTAACCTAAAAATTTGTATACTCATATCAATTTGAAATTAAAAAAAAAAAAGAAAGAGTGTTGAACAAACCAATTAGGGATGTGGATCCAAACAACCTAGGAATGAATCTTAATTCTGCCTTATAGTAGTTGTATTGCTTGGGATAAAAATTACTAAACTGTTCTATATAGCAAATGCTTCTTCTAAAAGGAAGAAAATGGTAATACCTAGCTCCTGGTATATTCTGAGAATTAGATAATACATGTAAAGTACTTATATGATGACTTGTAAGTAGTAAGTGCTCAGTATTGAGAGCTGTCATTATCATTTGTGGCAAAGACAAAAAGAAACAATTCAGTTTCTTTGTATCTCCTTGGAGTTGGAGGTCACTGGTCCAAATGTGGAGGAAGGTTGCAGGTGTGAGACAATCCCTGGGTCAGATTCGGCATTTTATGTGATTATCTTACCCACTCCCTCTTCTTGTTTAATCTTCATTATTCTGTTTTCTTTTTTCCTAGTTACTCAGATGGCAAGGTAACTTTTGAAAATACCTGTCCAGACTCCCTTGCAGCTAGGAGTTACACCCAGTTTTGACCAGTGAGATACAATAATCCTTATCTACAGTTTTACTTTGTACAGTTTCAGTTACCCACTGAATTTTATAAATTTTTAATTTATACGTTTAAAACCCTTCCCAATGCTATGTCAGACATATGATTTTCCTGTTTCACTCTGAAGTTTCCAGGGCCAGGTTTGAACCTGCCACCTCTGGCATATGGGGCTGGCACCCTACTCCTTTGAGCCACAGGCACCGCCCTTGTTACATTTGTTATTGTGCCCCTCATTCCATAACAAGAGTTTAATGACAAGGCTGAATCCATTCTTTGGCCCTAAATACAGTTGATCACTTGTTATAGGAAGAAAAAGCCTGTTCAACTTGAAAAACCAACAGTTATTTTAGAAGACATTAAGTTTATTGGAAAAGTAGACAAAGCTGATTGGTATTGTGAATGTTAACAATTTACAAGAAGGTCCTATAAATGGTGGAAAAAATTATTCTCCTGGCTGATGAAAGTTGCAGATGTGAACAGCTACATTCTTTACTCATTAGATAAGAAGAAGAGCAGAAAAAAGTGCAGACACACCTTTCTTACAGGAGAAATCTTATCATTCAGTTTGTGAGCAATGTGAAGGACAGAAATTCAAGAAATAGAGGGGAAGATCATCAATTTCTGATGCTAAGGAAAGGCTAAATGGGAAGATGCAATTTATAATGCAAAATGAAAAAAAAATCAACAAAGAATTACATGATTTGCGCAGAAGAAATGAGAAAGTGGAAGGAGAGAAACCATTTTCTACTGTGAGACATGCAGAATAAGCCTGGACTTCATCCTGGAGATTGGGTTAAGCAGTATCACTTCCCCAAAATTTATAAACAAAAACACTTTAATTATTTCATATAACCTAAAGTAGATAATAAAATCATCAGATGAGTTTATATTTATGTTTTTCTCGTCATGATTTGTAAAAATTAAATTTAAATAATAAAACAAAAACCGTAGTATAATTACAAGTAATCCAGCAACTGTTTCCCACTCAAAATAAATAAGATCAGAGGATTATGTGCATGGCAGAAAAATTGGATTAGAAAGGGGTTACATATCCCATTACCTGAGTAGTATGATGAAATCTCATCCTGTGCGCTCCATCCAGGACGTCAATTGTCCCTTCATCTGGCAGAACCTTGCTATAGACAGCACTCACCCATTAGTCCCTCAGCAGTCCCCTAGGGTAAGAAATGGACTAATGTGTATTGACATTCATGTAACCTTTATTTTACTTAATAATGGTCCCAAACTCAATAGTAGTAATACTGGCATGTTGTTATAATTGTCCTATTTTAACATTAGTTACTGTTGTTACTCTCTTATGTATAAATTAATCTTTATCATACAGTAAGAGATTATACATATTATAGGGATGTATTTTTAGGAAAAATGTTTCTACATAGAGTTCAATACTATCCATGGTTTCAGGCATCCCCTACGGGTTTTGGAATGTATCTTGTGTGGATAAGGGTGAACTACTGTGTGAATGGAATAAACTGTGTGGGGTTTCAGGGAAAGCTATTGATTTCCTGATAAAAAGTAGATGAACTCAGCAGGCAACAAATGATTTCCCCTTCAAGTCTCCCTCTTCATCCTACTTGGAATATAGCCACAAGGCAGAGAGGAGAAGCAGTTGTCTGGCAGCCAAAGGGCAGAAAGCCTCATGTTAAGGGTGATGGAGCAGAAAGTTTGAAGCTGACCTGAGCAACTAGAGCTACTCTGGCCTGTCTGCCCCTGGGCATCTTGTGTTGCCTTGTTACACTTGTACTACCTGCTAGCGAGTGAGTACCTACCATGGTGAAGTCGTTAATGTACCTGCCCTCTAAATACTATAAAAAGCTTTGCCAGATAGGGTTTACTATCTTCACTTCACAGATGAGTAGATTGGGAATCAAATATAAATAAGCTGTCTGAGGAGAGGCAGCAGTCAAGAGGTAGAGTTGGGTTCAAAGTTATCCATGTCACTGCAGAACTGTTAACTATTGTCCCAAATAGAACTTACTTTTGGGGTCTAGGGAGCCAGGCCCAGTGTCTCATTTGTATTACATACCCAGCCCAGCTCCTCCTCTTCTTCAAAATGGCTATGAAAGGGCTGAGGGGAGTAAAGAAAGCTTGGTCTATGGATGCAAACATACAGTTAGGTAGAAGGAATAAGTTCTAGTACTCACTAGCACAGTAGGGTGACTGACTTTAGTTAACAACAATAATATATTGTACAGAGAAGATTTGAAATGTTTCCAACACAAAGAAATGATAAATATTTGAGGTGATGAATACTCCAGTTACCCTAATTTGATCATTATGTATTGTATACTGTGTCAACATATCATATGTTCCCCATAAATATGTACTCTTACTATGTACCAGTTTTAAAAATGGGGCAAGATTTTCAAAATATGACCAGTTAGTAAGATGGAAGATCAAAAGAAGGCATCAGAAGTAATTGGGGAAATGTAAAGAATTCTTTGCTGAAATTAATATGAGCTTATTTTTAAGTCTTAACTACAAAATGCATAATTGAATATGAATAAGGTTTCTTTTAATGGAGAAAAAAAATGGGGCAAGATGTTTTCTTCTTTTGCCTTGCTCAGCCTAGAGTTAAGTCTTTACATGTTAAGATGGTATTTTTCTTCAGGGAAATTAGCATTTAGCAGCAAACAAAGTTTTGGGTAATTTTTTTAAATACAAATGGCCAAGTAATTGACTATTGGTTGTTGTTTGCCTGCCATAGATTTATGGTTAGTAACAGAGCAATATAAAGCATTTAGGAATTCAGTTCACAGAAGACACCCTTAGGTGGAAAATAATCCAAACAACCCCCTACTTTTTCCCTCTCAGCTGGTTGCCCTTTCCCTCCAAAGAATATTAATTGTACCTCTCAGGCCTTCTAGAATATGAATGGCTCTAAATAAACATCTTTTCCATACTTAGCACAGGCAGAGTGGCTTAGAGAAAGGTAAATTAGGAACCAGAAAGGGCATTGTTATTGTTGCTTTATTTTGATTTTCTTTTTCAAGTATGGTCTCACTTTGGATAGCATTTTCCAAGCAAATATTCTAGGAAATGTTAATCACCTTCCTGCAGAAAGGTCCCATGGTCAATTTTAGAAATAGTCTTTCTTAGAAATGCCTAATTTCTAATAGCATATTAAAGGTTGGAGGGTGCTTTTTAATTTTGCTTAACCCAAAGTTTTCCCAATTTCTTTGATCCCAGAATTCCTCTATTTATAATGCCTATTGACATTTGTGGAATGTAGTATAGAAATTGGTGTTTTAGGAACATTAAAAGAATACCCCATTTGATTTGTTAGGCTATTCATTCCATCTAGGGCAAGGGTCAACAAAGTAAAAGCTGGCCTGGGACCTGTTTTTGTATGGGCCAGAAGATAACAATGGTTTTTACATTAGTTAACAGTTATTAAAACAAAACATTAAAAAAACTCCAAAGATTATACAACAGAGACATAAAATATTTACTATCTGTCCCTTTATAAATAATGGTTATGTACCCTGCTCTAGAATATTATACTTTAAAGAATTAAATTCATATGTCCTGAGTGCATAACCTATGTTTAAAAAAAAAAATAGGGTGTGTGGGGAGGAAGGGCAAGCCTAGTTTTTAAAATGCAGTGGGTGACCTAACACAAGGAATGACCCTTTGGATCATAGAGAATAACTTCTACCATGTTTTCTGTGGCACCACTTCAAGTATTCTCTCACCCAAAGTAAACATCTCCAGTTCTTTCCCCTTTCCTCATATGTGTGGTCTCCTTGATGCTCTGTCTCTAAGTGTGTCCAGTTGGTCTGCATCTCTCTCCTGTGTGTGCCTAGTCTAACTATTGCTCTCCTAAGGTCGGATGCAGGCCTCACTTTCTGTCTCCGCAGGACAAAGGACACAGACTGGCCAACTACATGCCAAATTATACACATAGGTTTGAAAATACAAGTGACCCTTTGATAACATGGGGGTTGGCAGCTTCAATTCTCCACACAGTTGAAAATTCACATATGAGTTGTGTCCAGAAAGTATCCAGCCACTGCTGACCCTATTTTTCATAGTATGTGGGTGGATACTTTCTGGACAGCCCTTGCATAATTTCTGACTCCTTCAGAACTTAAATATTAATGGTCTACTGTTGACCAGAGGCCTTACTGATAATGTAAACACCCAATTAATACAAATTTTGTATGTTATATGTTCTATATGTGACATTCTTAGAATAACATAACTAGAAAAAAGAAAATGTGATTAAGAAAATCATAGAGGAGAAAATACATTTCCACTGCTCTGCTGTATCGATCCAATGTTTTTCAACTTTTTTTTTTTTTATCTCACAGCACACTTGAACCTACAGTTAAACTTCCATGGCATACTTTAATTATGTTGATCAAAAACAAAAAAGTGTAAAAGAATAGACTTTGAACATCTTTCCAAAATAATTTAATTGATAATTTTAAAAATGTCTGTGGCACACCTAAGATCCTCTCCTGGGACACCAGTGTGCCGTGGCAGTTGAACATCACTGCCTCAGTTATTATCATTACCTGTTTACAAGAATCACCTGCCTGAGATGGTGCACAACCACAGCCCCACACTTCAATCTATAGCACACAAAAAGCAAGTCTGCGTTTTCTCATAATGTCATGACTTTTCTACTCTTCTTGAGAGCATTCCCAGCATCACTGGTGGCATTTTGTAGGAATCCCATGGTGTTATTCAAGGTTTAATGGTACTACAGTAAACGTGATAAAAAATATGGCAGAATTTAGCGAGATCACATTTTACTGTGATATGCAATGTTCTGGAGAGAGAAACTGCTCACGTGGAGATGATTTGTGTCACATGGCTCACTGCAATAGCAACAGGACATGACTATAAAATGACTACAGTAGTAGGGACTGCAGTTACCTTGATGCCCTTATGATTTAGTGCTGCGTCTTTATGTTTGCTTATAGTTCTTTTGACTGTGGATGATCTGTGTTTTTGTGTGTAAGTTTTGATAACTTTTATCTTTTTATAATAGATCTGTGTATATTTTATGATGGCAAATGATAAAATAGACTGGCATCTACATATATTTTATGCATTCATGTCATAGCTTTTTCTGAATTTTTTTGATATTGCTAGGCTACATAATTTGTTTGTGAGTTTTTTAAAACTATTGCAACTTTCCAAAAACATTTCCAATATATTTATTTCAAAAAATCAATAAGTGGACCTAGAGGGTTCAAACCCCTGCTGTTCAAGAAACAGTAGTATAGGAAAATCACACGCAGAAGTCCAGCCTTTCAGTTTTGCCGCAGGGAAGAATGTATGTGAAGATCCATCAGCCTCAGACCTGTATTCCCCTGGCCACGTGCAGCTGGAGCCAAGTAGCAGCTGTTCCATTTGACCGGGCACAACTCTCTAGTTTGCCACAGTCCTCATCACTTCCTGGTGTTGGCACCAAGGCTATCCCACTCATAGCCCTTCCCGCCTGGTCCCTGAGGCATTTGAGTCTGTAGCCTATTTCTCCCCTTACTCCAATGGCCTGCTTCTAGAAATATTTAGGTATCTATCTATATATTTTGAAATGATTTCATAGCAAAGAACTGGCCTTAAAGAAATCATATGTTGACATAAAATTGTGACAGAGAAAAAGCTGAGAGAAAGATCCGGAAACTGGTTGCCTTAGTGGTTTATATTGGCCTGAGTGACAGGTTCTCTGTTCAGCTTGAGATGGATTTATGGGGAGTGCTTGGAACCAGAAAGAAAGAGGGGGCAGAGCCTGAGGGTAGAGACATGGAGAAAGAGCACAGAACTAGAAGACGGAATATCTGGTTCTATTCTCACTCTTCTGTTTAACCTACTGCGTGCTATTGAGCAGATTACTTAGCCTCTCTGGGCTGTAGCCTGCTCCTCTACAAAATGCAGCACCGAGACTTGCCGTGGTCTGTGAATGCCCAATAAAATAAAGTAATAAAGCTGAAACACTCTAATATCTATAAAGTACAACACACAAGTAAGGTATCATTAATCCCTGAATTTCCAGTTTGGCCTAAGTTTGACCTGATAGAAAAAAAAAATCAAAAGCAAAAACAAAACATCAACCAAAAAACACACAAATTGAAAGACCTCAGTTCCTCTGGGACAAAGGCATATCCGTCTTTTATGCTGCAAACTGTATGCTGTTAAAAGGCACAGATGGCCCCAGCATGAGCTGCTAAGGATGGATAATGATGGCCTCATGTTTTCCGAGAGGTTCAGACTAACCAGGCTTTTTGGCACAAGACATTAGCCTTGTGGACTCAGAGTGTCAGAGGTGAAGTGTGGAGTAGTCTGAGACTATCTGGCCACTACTGAGATCACCAGGGCTTCCCTGGAACAGTTAGAAAGGGTTTCTCATTTTAGCCTCAGTTTTCTCTCTCCCAGCTCTAAGGTCTCCAACCCCCACCTTCCTATCTGAGTAAATTCACACTGGTTCTCCACCTGCCTCTCGCCTGACTGCCTCGCTCCTCTGAGGAGTTCTGGGCTGTTCATAACAATGCCTGCATTCACACTTTCTCAAAGTGTAGTGCCAAGGACAGATGTATCCATATGTACACAACTTGTCACATTCCCAGGAGGAAGCCAAGATATGCTGTGTCATGATGCTGCAAAAGAAGACAAGGAACTTCTGAAAATCAAAGCAGCAGAAAATATTCCTGCTGGGGACTATTTGAGCTCAATAGTCACCCCAAAGTCATGAATTTAGCATGGGTGGAACTTTAGAAAAAAATAATTTTTTGCTACGATATCATTTGATCATTTCCCTCACATTAGAATAACTAATGATAGTTAAGTCTAATTCGTTTCCTGCATACTTGATCTCAAAACTAAGGTTTAATGAGAGGACTGCATTGCAGTTGAAAAGCTGTCCTGACACTAGTTCTGCAGTCTGCAGGGTGTTCAAAGAGTCACTACTGAAGTTGCCATATGGGAAACCGTAGTTAAAGGCCCCTTTATTTGCAAAATTTTGCAAAATATTCCCTATGCGTTGGCCACTTCTTTATAAAATTTTGTGGGACGGACTTTGCAAAATTTTTGTGGGGCAACCTTTTGCCTTGGAGGATATAAAAGAGAATCAAAAATGCAATAGGTAATAAGCTAGAATCTAGATGACCTTCCACGCTCCCACCCCCAACACGGTCTGGTACAGGAACCATAGTCTTGTCCAAAAGCTGGCTTGTACTCAGTAGAGCCAAGGCATGTACAATCGGCAAGAAGTGGCTGTAGTGCGATTTGTACAGTAATGCAGACATTCTGTCCCAAATTCACATTCTACCATTCTGGCAGAGTGAAATGGAAAATTACATTTAAGAAAATGCCAGGTTTGGTTTACATATTTTAACAGAGGTGTGGAGAGTGTTACTGTTAATAGAAACTTTAAGTCCATACTCAGCCAGAGTAAGAAGAAACTGGCAGACTTTCTTTAGCCAAAACAGAAAGCGTTCCTGAGAAGGAGAGATGGCATGGATGAGGATAGGGTGATGGTTTATTAAAGAACAGGTTATGTGCTAAACACTGTATAGGGCATGTTATATAAACTATTACGGTACATTGAAACTTCACATCCCTCCATGCTAAGCAGATGAGCTAAGCTGCTTGCCCAAAGAATAAGTGCCAGGTATGTAATTCCAACCAGGGCCCTCTGATTCTTGCCAGGAAACATCATTTTTATGGACAACAGAGGAGAGGCCAGTTTGCACATGGTAGTGGAGGATGGGAACTCTGGAAGTGCAGTGCTGCACGGGGGGAATCTCAGCATTTCCAATAACTTGGAGAGAGCCTGGGAGCCCTCTGGACATCCATGACACACTTTCCCAAGGGCTGGGAGAGAAGGATTAGTAAACCCAGTACATTTGGGGATTTTGCTTTCAGCAGCAATCTCTACCTCCTTCTGTCCTCCAGACTGGGAATCTAAAAGTCCTGTGGAGTCTGCAAAGGAAGCAAAGTGGCTCCTTCAGAGGTTTGGGGGAACCTGCCTTTGTACAAAGAACCAATGTAAGTCACTGTATGTAGTGACAAGGGCTCCCTCAAATTGGGAGCATTAGGATGTGAAGGAAGGAACAGATTTAAGACCTTGTGCAGGGAAAGAGTGGCAGGGACCACTGTCTGGTGACAGACTAGACAATAGGACAGGGAAGAAATCAAAGTTAAGATTGTCTCCAAAACTATGCCTTGAAGCCCATTTGGGGCAGAGGCTGTGCTCCAAACTCAGTGAGGACAGGACCTCTGTCTCTTTCATTTAATATTGTACTGCAGCATCTAACACAGCCATGAAGATTGATTTCTAGTTAATATGAGCATGAATGATTGGGAGATATGCATTAACACAGAATGAAAAGTTATGGCAATTAATTTGATGGAGGTTGAAAGAAAAGGCAAACATAGTGATTCTGCTGGAAACATGACTGAGTTTTAGGAGTTTTGAAAAATGAAGCCCAAACGAGCCCTAATTTATTTTTATTTGAAAGGAGAATAAACATAAATGCTCTGAAGGGACTCTTTCCCCTCTAACATTCAATGAATTGTTGCTAATCAACTCACGGGGCTTTTAAACTTGTGCAGAAAATGACTTCAACCTTTGCGGTGACCACGGTTGACCATAACTTCTTCCTCTAGTATCTATTGCAACCAGGAGTCATTCAATCAATATATATGGTGCAAGGTCCAGAGGAAACGTTCAGGATGACTTAGGTGTGAAAGACTGTCTTTAGAAAGCTCAAAGCCTAATGGGGAGATGAGTCAAGTACATAAATGACAACAAATGTTACTCAGAATTTTTAACAAATGTACAACATAGGCATTGACCAATCAGAATGGATTTCTCTGTAGAACTGGATCAGGGTGTGGAAGGAACCCTCACCTTCCTGGCATGACTTCTTTAGTTGTCACATCACAGGGAGATCCCAGGGGAGGGGCCAGTGTTAGGAGACACTCAAGAGGCTTAGGGCAAAGACTGTTTATTAATTGATTCAATATCATCCCACTGATGCTTCAAAATTAGTATATACCTGTTGATTATCAACCCTGTAAGTGATATTACAGAGGCAAGAAATGTATCGTGTAGCTATCCCTATCTAGCAAACCAATCTAAAACACTGTGAAACGGTGACCATAAATAATGGTCATTGATGACTATGCCACACAGGTGATAAATGGGTCAATTAATCTTGGCTGGGCCCATTCATATGTCTGAGTCAACTGGGACCTCTATTCTGAGATGGGCTTGACTGAGGGCACCTTAGCCAGAGGAGCTCTACTCTACATGTCTGTCTTCCCCCTCTAGTACCAGTGGCATTGTCCAGGGACATCCTTCTCACAGTGTAGCTCAAGTGCCAGATGGAGCCCAGTTACACAGGCACTTTTCCAAGTCTCTGTGTGCATGGTGTCTGCCAAATCTCACTGGCCAAAGAAAGTCATGTGACCAAATTCAGACTCAAAGGGGAATTTTGTTGGTGTTATTAGAAAAAAAAAGTCATGACAAAGGTTTAATAACCAAAAACCACAGAGAACTCAAAGGCATTAGCAAGAAAAGAACAAGTAATCCCATCTCAGGGTGGGCAAGGGACTTGAAGAGAAACTTCTCTGTAGAAGACAGGTGCATGGCTTACAGACACATGAAAAAATGTTCATCATCCTTAATCATCAGAGAAATGCAAATCAAAACTACTTTGAGATATCATCTAACTCCAGTAAGATTAGCCCACATCACAAAATCCTAAAACTAGAGATGTTGGCATGGATGTGGAGAAAAGGGAACACTTCTACACTGCTGGTGAGAATGCAAACTAATACGTTCCTTTTGGAAAGATGTTTGGAGAACACTTAGAGGTCTAAAAATAGACCTGCCATTCGATCCTACAATTCCTCTACTAGGTGTATATCCAGAAGACAAAAAACCACATTATAACAAAAATATTTGTACCAGAATGTTTATTGCAGCCCAATTCATACTTGCTAAGTCATGGAAGAAGCCCATGTGCCCATCAACCCATGAACGGATTAATAAAGTGTGATATATATACACCATGGAATACTATGCAGCCTTAAAGAAAGATGAAGACTTTACCTCTTACATGTTTACATGGATGGAGCTGTAACATATTCTTCTTAGCAAAGTATCTCAAGAATGGAAGAAAAAGTATCCAATGTACTCAGTCTTACTATGAAACCAATTTACAGCTTTCTTATGAAAGCTATAACCCAATTATAGCCCAAGAAGAAGGGGAAAGTGGAGAGGGAAGGTAGGGGAGGGGGAAGGATGAGTGGAGGGAGGGTAATCAGTGGGACCACACCTTCGGTGCATCTTACCAGGGTACATGTGAAATTTACGAAGTATAGAATATAAATATCTTAACACAATAACTAAGAAAATGCCATGAAGGTTATGTTAACCAAATTGATGAAAATATTTCAAATTGTATATAAAACCAGCACATTGTACCCCATGATTGCATTAATGTACACAGCTATGATTTAAGTAAAAAAAAAGAAAAAAGAAGTCACTTCCTAAGGAAGTTGCTACGACACTAGAATATAAGCCTAGAGTTTATGGTAGCTACTTGCTTCAAGGAGAGGAAGTTTTGACTATTGATTCAAAGGAAAAAGATGAGAGCTAGACCACACAAAACTGAACAAATATTGTTGAATCTTTAGATCCTCTTGTTCCAGCTGTGCCTGAATCATCACTCCTGAGATTTTCCAGTATATGTGCCACTATCTCCCCCTTATTTTATTAAACTAGTTTGAGGTAAGCGAGAGAGAAATAAAACTAAGTATTATATAAAATAAATGTTCAGAAAATAATTTAGACCAAGAGGATTAGGATGGGCTATTTAGAGAAGTTGTCATTTGAGCTAACCACTATCTTGTTTGATGTCTCTTTTGTTATGTTTTGTTTTTAATGACTAAGAAAACTTTTTAATTCTTCTTTCCCTGGAAAAGGTAATTTACATAAAAAGGTCCAGCCACAGCTGACATGCTCTGAAAAATGAGTTGTTGGGACACCTCTTTCATTTCTACTTGGCAAGTTTTAGCATGGAAATGAGAACTTTTCATCCAACACTCTAGTTAATTTTCCAGTTGGTCTAACAATGTATTTAAGAAACTTGCCTCCTAAGAGATTAGTTGGGCCCCACTGCATTAGGGAAGCACTGTAACCCAATTCCTAGGCAGTTAATCTATTCATTATGTATATTTTCATTCTTAATTTTTTGTCTAAGAACCAACTGAAGCGTAAGGGATAACATAGCTTTCTTAAGCAATTGCTTTCAAGTTCTGATGAAGAAAGTTCCAAGCATAGATTTCAGCAGAGTCTTTCTTAAAGTTGTCAAATTAAAGTCAGCTACAAGGTTATATCTACAGCCGCCTTCTCCCAAGCAGAATTCATATTCCAATCAAGGTGACTCCCACTTGGTCTAGTTCACATTCAGACGTCTTTCCATCAACTCTGGGCCTCTCTGAAATATAGTCTAGAACTGAAAATTTAATGCAGTAAAAAAATGTCTTCTCACACTTTCATATATCATCCTAACTGTTCCACTCCAGTGGATAATATTGACTATTCCAACTGTTTACACTGATGCTAATCTTAGAGACGAAAGAAATACCAAGGGGGAATATCTGTACAGATCTGCAGATGATCATGGAACAACCATGGTAACAATTCCCACAGCAACATTAATATCCTAAGCTAACACAGAAAGAAATAAGCACAAATACATTCCTGTGGCACATCATTAGCCATTTTGAGACTCAGAAGCAGGCAGGAAGAGTGGGGGAGAGAGAGAGGCAATTGCCAGGAAACCTCACCAATGTGGAAAGCCAAGCTGATAATCATTAGCCATCGACCTCACTTCCTGAGCCAGAATATCCTGACAGCCACCTTCACCTGCACCCTCCAACTCTGCCCATCTTGGCACTTCTTCAGCTCACCATATTCTTCAGAGCAAGGGCAGGTGCTTGTATTCTGGGCAGCCTCTTTATGTGTTTGCAACAATATTGCCAACTTTAGAAATCAGTCATAATTTGGCTAGAGGAACTGTTTTGGAATGTTTCAGCTAAAGTTAGATTCACTTTCCTTGCAATTATGCTCAGACGACAAAATGACAGTACAAAATACCACCCAAGAAGTCCCCCGCCCAGTTCTCTCCATGTTTCCACTCAGATCCAAGAGGAAGAGTGATTAGAAGAATGGAAGGGTGTCGTCCTGCCATGTTTTTCCTTCCTTGTTTTTCCCTTTTCTTTCCCAACCTGGGTCATGTTCTGTGCCAAGTGCTAGAGGACACAGTGGTGACTTTACAATCCTGCAGTATTCACACTCTTGGGTGCAAATCTGAAAGTGTAGATAGGTGCTTGAAGAAGAGACAAGATTCTATGGGGAGTGTGTGGCCAAGAGCCCTGCCTCACCAGCAGGTCTGAAACTTCCTTAGGAAAGCCATGAGTGAGCCGAGATCCAATGAAAGAGCAGAGGTCTCGGAACATTCTAGATGTAAGGAACAGGACACTAAGACCCTGTGAAGGGAGAGAGACTGTCAATTCAGGGTGTGAGAGAAAGCCAGCTTGGCTGGAAAGCAGAGAGCAAAGAAGAACGTATTGCATAGGAACCCATAGGTCAGAAGAAGGATTTTAAGAGGGCCCTGGAAAGAATTATTGATAAAGATAGATAGGCATGGAGGAAGCAGACTTTCAGTAATAGTTTTATTACTTCAAACTACTTGGGAAGTTTTCAACTGGTTGGCCTGATACAGCCATAGGGAGGAAACAATACTGAAATGTTTTTGTATCAACTGGCAAATAGTTGCTTCTGTAATCCTGTGAGTGTTCCTCAATGCTCCCTCTGCCTAACCCTCCTCTGGAATCTTCCAGTTATCACTGTGATCTGGCAACTAAAGTAACAGCAGGTACTGGAACTGGGGTTCCTTCAGGAAAATCTGTTTGTTGGCACCCAGACCTCACCATTTGCTGAATGTTATGAATGGAACCCTCACTGGTGCCTGCCACAGAGCCTGAAAAACTAGAAATGCTCTATATACATCTCTAAATAGTACCTATCCTAATTCACCACAGGACCTCAAAAGAACAGAATCCTCACACAGCTTGAGCAGCATCAGGAAGCTGAGGTCCACCAGACAGGAATCCACACCCCAGATGTTCATTCATTCAACATCAACTCTGAAAACACCTTCTTCCTCTAGGTGATGACTTTAAAATCCTCCCAGAAACCCAGTACATCTCTCAGATCCCCCTTCCCCTTTGTAGGAGGATCCTACATTTGTGTCCAGTCTTCTTTATGACTAAATTTCAATGCCAGCTGAGAATCCTGGGGCATTGTTGACCACACTCTACACAGCCAGCAGCTCCCTTGTATAATATAAGGGATTCATCCCTCACAGCTGCCTTCCCCCCCCCCCCATTCCCAAGTCTAGTCATCAGTCAATCACGACCTCCCTGCCCCTGGACTCTGCCCCCAAATCCTGCCTATCACTACCAAGCTCCTGACCAAACCATTCAACAGCCCTTTGCTTATAACATAGAATCTGAGTTCTTCAGCAGTGCCCACAAAATTAGAGAAGATACTGACCATGACTGTGTATTGATGTGTATCATCCTGCCTATGAGATAGATGCTGTTATCATTTCTGTTTTGCTGAAGAAGATACCAAAGTTTAGAGAGTTAGAGTGATTTTTCTCAATATCATGAAATAGCAGTGGTGTTGGGACTTATACCCTTGCACCTGACCCTAAACTAATGATCATAAGTTGGCAATGTACCACCTCTACTGTTATCTCTGACAAGTTCCTCAAATAAACTCTATGTCAGTTAGACAAGCTAATCATTATATCTAAATATGAGAGAAACACTCCAGGCCACAAAACTGGAATGTCTACCATGGTTCAAATTCAATACTCTCTTTGAGAAATATTTACATGCTTTCTCTTCCATGAAGACATATTAGCTGCTAAGGCTTAGCAGCTTATCCTTGATGCTCCTCCATCTCTACATTAATCAGTTCATATTTATTTTGCTTCCTAAATATTTGCTTCTCCTTCCTTTCCTAGATTTCCACATTGCAATTCAGTCCACATGTTTTGTGTGGGTTTTGGAAGTACTTCCTCAGTTAGTTTCCTTCCCCTACCAGATTCCCCCAAATGCATCCCCCACAGCCCATCGAGCACATAGTTGGCTCTCATTTTTTGTATACTGAATGCACTAAATAGGTGCTAACCAAAACTCATTTCATTACATGCCACTCTCCCCACTAGACCTAAAGGCAGAAGCAATCTTTTGCTTAAGATGAGTTTGCTCATCTTTGCATGACAGCTTCAAACAGAATTCCTGGCAAGTGGTAGGTCTCAACAGATGTTGGCTAAATGAATTAATGATTTCTTATTAAATGTAGTAGTCATGGGCACTAAATTCTAATACAAATCAGCCCAGTGTATCTTGTTAGGTTGTATACCATTGCCCAGGTAGTCTGTTAGGTCCTTGCAGTCTAGGAATGCGTTTTAGAAATTTGGCATCCCATGGCTCGGAGCCTGTGGCTCAATCGGTTAAGGTACCAGCCACGTACACCTAAGGTGGTGGGTTCGAATCCCCAGCCCAGGCCCACCAAACAACAATGATGGCTGCAGCCAAAGAATGGCCGGGCATTGTGGTGGGCGCCTGTGTTCCCAGCTACTTGGGAGGCGGAGGCAGGAGACTCGCTTGAGCCCAGGAGTTGGAGGTTGCTATGAGCTGTGATGCCATGGCACTCTACCCAGGGGGATAGCTTGAGGCTCTGTCTCAAAAAAAAAAAAAA
>CAUYQV010021663.1:0-11211 GCA_963574575.1 Galagoides demidoff
GGGGGGGGGGAGACAGAGTCTCACTCTTCTTTTTTTTAAACCATAATTCTTTCTAAAGCAGGTATTGTTGCCAGACAATTTTCCTCTATGCCGAGTCTTTGCTCTCAGGGTTCAAAGAGTGAAACCACAGATCATGCCAACAAATGACAAGATACAGTTTGTTGACACAAAAAGGTTGATAGACAAAAAAAATTTTTTTAGAGAGTCTTACTTTGTTGCTCTAGGTATAGAGTGTCGTGGCATCACAGCTCACAACAACCTCAAATGCTTGGGCTCAAGTCATCCTCTTGCCTCAACCTCCCAAGCAAATGGGATTACGGCGCCCACCACAACGCCCGGCTATTTTTAGAGACAGGGTCTCACACTACTAGGTCAGGCTGGTCTCAAACTAATGAGCTCAAGAAATCCACCCACCTCAGCCTCCCACACTGCTAGAATAACAGGCCTGAGCCACTGTGCCCAAACCAATAGAAAAATTGATAAGCAAAAGAGGGGGAATAGAACCCCCAGCAGCAGAGGATGGGGACGCAACCAGGAAGCCCTCCAACTTTTCTCTAAATTAATCCCCTACGGTTAACAGGAAAAACACGGACATTGTGAGATAAAACAACATAGCAAAATATTAACAACTAGCAAATCCAAGCAAAGAATAAACATTTTCACTGTACTAATTAAATTTTTCTGTGTTTGAGAATTTCAAAATAATCTGGGGAAAAAATTAAGAAAAAAATGTAATCTACAACACTCCCCATTTAATCACTTTTAGTACAGAAAAAATGGGAAGGGGAACCTCTACTGACTGCTCTAGTTCACAAGATTAAGTGTAAACTTCTGTTTAGTAGACAAGGCCCTTGCCAGTCTCATCCAGATGGCATTGGTCTCCCAATACACCCCACACCAGTGTTTTTCAAACTGTAGGTCAAAAATAGCATTGCCTAAAATAGAAAATATTAAAGTGCAGAGGGAAAACATTAAAATTTTAACATTGTTTTGTGGAACTTCTGTTTCAGTGTGACTACACAGAAGGACCCAATGTAAATTCCATTTAAAAATTTACTTATTTTTCCCGGGTCAGCGCCTATGGCTCACTGAGTAGGTCACTGGCTCCACATCCTGAGGGTGGCGGGTTCAAACCCAGTCCCAGCCAAACTTCAAACAAAATTTGTCAGGGCGTTATGGCAGGCACCTGAGGCAAGAGAATCACCTAAGTCCAAGAGTAGGAGGTTGCTGTGAGCTATGATGCCACAGCACTCTACCGAGGGTGACAAAGTGAGACTCTGTCTCTAAAAAAAAAAAAAAATTTACATATTTTTCCTATTTCGTATTAGAAATCCAAGTAGGAAAAACTTATAGAGGAGCTAATCACCTATTTCTGATTCCTGATTTTAGTCACATGTTTTTCTAGTTTTTTTTTTTTTTGAGACGGAGCCTCAAGCTATCCCCCTAGGTAGAGTGCCATGGCATCACAGCTCACGGCAACCTCCAACTCCTGGGCGCAAGCGAGTCTCCTGCCTCTGCCTCCCAAGTAGCTGGGACCATAGGCGCCCACCACAACCCCCGGCCATTTTTTGGTTGCAGCCATCATTGTTGTTTGGCGGGTCCAGGCTGGGGATTCGAACCCGCCACCTTAGGTGTACGTGGCTGGCGCCTTAGCCGATTGAGCCACAGGTGCCGAGCCATGTTTTTCTAGTTTAATAACAAAAAATAATTTTTTTGGTAACAAAAAGAAACTGACCCCCTTTCTCCTTGACAAAATTTATGATAGGCATCTATAAAAATGGCTACACTAGGCTGAGAAGGTTCACCTTATATGATTATTGTGGGATTGACAATTGTTTGCTTCTGGAAAGCCAACCAAAATTACTGAAGGATTCATACCACCAATAGCTAAGCCAAGTGACACATAACCAGGTAATCAGTAAATAACATCAGAACAAGGTAACCACTGAATCAGTCATATATTTATAAAAACTGGAGAGAAAACAATTAAGAGTGTATTAGAAGTTCCACCCCTTGGCATAATTGCAATTACATTAACTCCATTTCTACCTTGTCTTTGGAGAACATGGTTTTTGGATGCTCATCCTGTGTTCGGGACTGCCATGTTAGGTTGGCCAAAGCACTAAGGCACATTTCCTTCAAGTCTATCAAAAACAAAAAGCAAAATACATTATCTTTAGTACCATATCTCTAAAGGAAAATAAGTTATCTGTAGTACCACATCTCTATCACCAAGGGAGTATTCAACAAGATGGTCCATAAAATGACAACTATAGCAGCAAAAAGTGGAGCCATTGGCTCAGGGCCCATAGCACAGTGGTTACGGCATCAGTCACATGCAGCGGTTGGTGGGTTTGAAACCAGCCTGGGCCAGCTAAACAACCATGACGATTGCAACAAAAAAATAAAAAATAGCCAGGCATTGTGGCGGGCGCCTGTAGTCCCAGATACTTGGGAGGCTGAGGCAAGAGAATCACTTAAGCCCCAGAGTTTGAGGTTGCTGTGAGCTGTGATGCCACAGCACACTACCGAGGGTAACATAGTGAGACTCTGTCTCAAAAAAAAAAAAAAAAAAAATAGTGGCGCCATCACTTGATCTGAAACAGGCAGTAACAATTATTCAGTGTTAAACCCCAACTAAACTTCTACCAGCTATTAGGCAAAGGTCTTCTGATTCTGCTACACCTAGATCTGCTTCTTTTCCAGCAAATAATTATCTTGAAATAGTCCAGAGTTTGCTCTTACTTGCTTGCTTCCGGAGGAAATAAGTATTACCACTATGATGGCATACATTGCAATGAAAACTGTAGTTGGTCATGAACGGCAGACAGGATCTGTTAAACAAAAAAATTTTACAAATTAGTAAACTTGTCAACACATACTTCCATATGAGACATAAATCAACAGGAATCCTTTCCCCTCAGAGAGAATTAGATAAAAATATCAATATGTTAACAAACTCTTAAAATGTAAAAAGGTCATCAAAACCACAACAGGCTTGCATTTTTACTAATACCAGCATTTTTCTGTTCCCTTTTTTTTTTTTTTTTGAGACAGTCTCAAGCTGTCACCCTGGGTAGTGTGCTGTGGCATCACAGCTCACAACAACCTCAACCTCTTGGGCTCAAGTGATTCTCTTGCCTCAGTTTTTTTATTTTTAGTAGAAAAGGGGTCTTGCTTTTGCTGAGGCTGGTATCAAAGTCTTGAGCTCAAGCAATTACAGGTGTGATTACAGGTGTGAGCCACTGTGCCAGGCCCTTACCAGCAATTTTCTTCTTCTTTTTTATTTTTTGAGACAAAGTCTCACTGTGTTGCCCTTGGTAGAGTGCCGAGGTGTCAAGCTCACAGCAACCTCAAACTCTCGGCTTAAGTAATTCTCTTGCTTCAGCCTCCCAAGTAGCTGGGACTACAGGTGCCTGCCACAACACCCGGCTATTCTTTGTTACAGTTGTCATTGTTATTTAGCTGGCTTGGGTTGGGTTTGAACCCACCAGCTTTGGTGTTACGTGGCTGGTGCTGTAACCACTGTGCTATAGGCACCGAGCCTTTACCAGCATTTTTTTTTTTTTTTTTTTGAGACAGAGCCTCAAGCTGTCACCCTGGGTAGAGTGCTGTGGCATCACAGCTCATAGCAACCTCCAACTCCTGGGCTCAAGCAATTCTCCTGCTTCCGCTTCCCTAGTAGCTGGGATTAAAGGCGCCTGCTACAATGTCCAGCTATTTCTTGGTTGCAGCCATAATTGTTTGAAGGCCCAGGCTGGATTCAAACCTACCAGTTCAGGTGTATGTGGCTGTCACCTTAGCCGTTTGAGCCATTGGCGCTGAGCCACCAGCATCATTTTTCTATCACAAAAAATTAATAAAACATTAGCTTCCACTGTGGACAATTTAGCTTCTGGAAAGTTCTCACTGGCACCCTGTCCCAGGTCAGTTTCTTTTTTGAGTACCTAAAAGGTACACCAGACCAGCCGTGGAAGAAAACAAAGTAATCTAAGATATATCTGCCAATAATGTTGGAAAAAGGAGACAAAATGTTTGAAAGAAATGAATTAAAAATGTAAATAGTATCAAAGAAAAAGCAGAGTCACAAAACATTACTTGCCTCATGACCAGATAAATCCTCCAGATGATCATTAATCCCTAAGAGTTCAAAGGACCCAAGTGGAAACGTCAGATTTAGTAGTTAGGAAAGATTTTTTTTTTTTGCAGTTTTTGGCTGGGGCTGGGTTGGAACCCACCACCTCCAGCATACGGGGCCAGGGCCCTACTCTTTGAGCCACAGGCACCGCCCTAGGAAAGATTTTTCAAGAATTCTAATTATGAACTGGATTTACAAAGATAAGTGGGCTTTTTTGTGTGTTTGGAGACAGAATCTCACTATGTTGCCCTTCATAGAATGCCGTGGTGTCACGGCTCATAGCGATCTCAAATTCTTGGGCTTAAGCGATTCTCTTGCCTCAGCCTTCGAAGTAGCTGAGACTACAGGCGCCCACCACAACATCTGGCTATTTTTTTGTTGTTATTGCAGTTATTGTTGTTTTAGCTGGCCCAGGCCAGGTGTGAGCCCACCAGCCCCAGTGTATGTGGACAGCGCCCTACCCACTGAGCTACGGTTGCCCCCAAATTAGTGGGTCTTTAGACAGGTGTACTATGTACAGAGATGAGAAAAGTGCAAGCTAGGGGCCAGGGAGGAAACTCAGTCAATAAGTTTGTCCAGGACAGAGAATTTGTCAGGGATATGATAACAATATGGCTTGAATGGTGGGAAACACCAGGAGGCCTTACATGACAGGTATTTTTTTTTTTTTTTTGCAGCTTTTGGCCAGGGCTGGGTTTGAACCTGCCACCTCTGGCATATGGGGCCCAGCGCCCTACTCTTTTGAGCCACAGGTGCCGCCCGACAGGTATTAACTGGATTTTTTTCTGTGGGTGATACGAACTCCTTGAAAGGAAAGGGACATGGTTAAAGTGACAAATTAAGTGACAGAATGGGTCTGAAGAGAAAGAGACTCGAAAACCTGAATACCAAAGAGGCTTTGTAGCAGCTCCAGCAGAAGGTAAAAAGAGGCTTGACCTAGAGTGATGCTAACACAAATGAAAAAAATGAGGCATACAAGAATTGGTAAAGCTTGGGAGTCCCCTACATGAGGGAGTGCAGTAAGGAAAAAGAGTTCTAAACACTAAGACTGGTTATATCTTAAAGAGAGAATCGTCTGACGGGTGAGCTTTGGGTAGACGACAACCTGACTGTTTCAGGCAGAGAGAGAGCGAGAGGAGGGGAAAGACTGACTATGGCAGACAGTCGACACAAACGAGCCAATACACTAGAGAAGGGAAGTGTAGTGGTGATCATAATAAGCTTAGGGAGAATTAATCTAGCAAATAGAAAGTAACAGAAGAACGAAAGACTTTTACTATACAGGAGTTAAGTTGGAAGAGAAGAAATCAAAATAAAATCAAGTTTATCCTGGACTCAAACAGGTGTTGGAACTCACTTTGGGTGTTCTTAAGAAGAAGGTTCCCAAGTATGTGCTGTTTACCATCTACAATCACCAACTGAGGAATTAAGAAACACTCTTTTTTTTTTTTTTTTTTTTGGAATTAAGAAATACTCTTAAGAGTGTTGATCAATGGGCAATGGCTTATACCTGTAATCCTACCTAACTCTGGGAAGGTTGAGGCAAGAGGGGTGCTTGAGGTTAGGTGTTCAAGACCAGCCTGAGCAAAGCAAGACCCTGTCTCTACTAAAAATAGAAAAATTAGCCAGATGTGGTGGTGGGTGCCTGTAGTTGCAGCTATTTGGCAGGCTGAGGCAGAGAATCACTTGAACCCAGGAGTCTGAGGTTGCTATGAGTTAGGCTGACATCATGGCACTTTAGCCTGTGCAACAGAGTAAGACTCTATATTTTAAAAAAGTTAAGTTTCCTGGCTTGGCACCTGTAACACAAGTGGTTATGGCACTGGCCACATACACTGAGGCTGGCAGATTTGAACCTAGACCGGGCCAGCTAAACAACAATGACAACTGCAACCAAAAAATAGCTGGGCATTGTGGCAGGCACCTGTAGTCTCAGCTACTTGGGAGGCTGAGGCAAGAGAATTGCTTAAGCCCAAGAGTTGGAAGTGCTGTGAGCTGTGACACCACAGCCCTCTACTAAGGGCAACATACTGAGACTCTGTCTCCCCCCAAACCCCTCCCCCCAAAAAATTAAGGTTTGGTTCCTGTAGCACAGTGGTTATGGCGCCAGCCATGTAAACCAAGGCTGGTGGGTTCAAACCCAGATCAGGCCTGCTAAACAACAATGACAACTACAACAAAAAATTAGCTGGGCGTTGTGGCAGGCGCCTGTAGTCCCAGCTACTTGGAAGGCTGAGGCAAGAGAATAGCTTAAGCCCAAGAGTTTGGGGTTGCTGTGAGCTATGACACCACAGCACTCTACCCAGGACAACAGCTTGAAACTCTGTCTCAAAAAAACAAACAAACAAAAAAAAGAAATTAAAAAACTGTGGCGGGCGTCTGTAGTCCCAGCTACTTGGGAAGCTGAGGCAAGAGAATTGTTTAAGCTCAGGAGTTGGAGGTTGCTGTGAGCTGTGATGCCATGACCCTCTACCCGGGGTGACAGCTTGATGCTCTGTCTCAAAATAAATAAATAAATAAATAAATAAATAAGAAATTTTCAAAATAAATAAAATTTTAAAAAATTAAAAGTTTCCTTACCTTTACTTCTCTCTAGAAACTCTTACGTTAAAATAGTCTGTTGTAATAAAGTCCATTGGAGAAAGCAAAGCCTCATAACAAAGGCAGGTAGACATATAATTATTTTAACTCAACTACAAATAGGTGGTAAGAGCAGCCTTTTCAACCTGGGGCAGTGGCTCAAGCCTGTATAGCCAAGGTGGGTAGACTGCTTGAGCTCATGAGTTCGAGACCAGTCTGAGCAAGAGCAAGACCCCATCTCTAAAAAAAAAAGTAGTCAGGCATTGTGAAGGGTGCCTGTAGTCCCACTATTTGGGAGGCTGAAGCAAGGGGATCATTTGAGCCCAAGAGTTTGAGGTTGCTCTGAGCTATGAGGTCATGGCACTCTGCTGAGAGCAACAAAGTGAAACTCTCTCACATACACACAAAGCAGCCTTTTTCATACCTGCTCACTTACAGGTATAAAAGATAATCCATCCCACCTAATTGGGCTTTGGGCATAACTTCTCAAATGCAGGTAAAAACTGGTCTCTTCAAAGCTACCAAACCTTTGAACTCTGTTTTTTTTTTTTTTTTTTTTTTTGAGACAGAGTTTTAATTGTCGCCCTCGGTAGAGTGCTGTGCTGTCATAGCTCACAGAAACCTCAAACTCCTGGGCTCAAGCTATCCTCTTGCCTCAGCCTCCCAAGTAGCTAGAGCTGTAAGCATGCACCACCCCGCCCTGCTCATCAACCCTTTATGATAAACCCCTATCATCCAATACAAATGACACTGTCTTAAATTTGTTGGTTTCTTTTTTGCAGTTTTTGGCCGGGGCTGGGTTTGAACCCGCCACCTCAGGCACACAGGGCCAGTGCCCTACTCCTTTGAGCCACAGGAGCCACCCAAATTTGTTTATATGTTTTATAACTTCATGGAAACAGGTTGGCAGCTCTAAAACAAGGACAATAACCCATTGTAGTATCTACTAGGGCTGGGCCCTAAGTAGAGAACATGCTACGGGAATTAAAATAACTGAACAGGGGTTATGGAGACACAGGAAACAGCTATGTGTTTACTCTGCCAACTCTATTCAACTGTTGAGATTTATTTTACAAAAACAAGTTTTACAAGACTATGTTTTGTGTTGTTTTGTTTTTTTTGGCCAGGGCTGGGTTTCAACCCATCACCTCTGGCATATGGGGCCGGTGCCCTACCCTTTTGAGCCACAGGCGCCGCCCTTATAAGACTAGAAAAGTACTCACGAGGTATCTATGCCAAAGGTGTCGGCAGTGAACCACTTGGTGCATATCCCACATTGCAGTTCTACCTCTCCCAATTGTCGGCTATTCTCTTCATCCACTGAGCCCGCCTGAGTATCCATCACTTCTGAAGTATCCCCAGCACCTTCCTGTGTACACAGAGCAATTAGAGAATCAAAATAGTTGACATAAATGTATTTTTGATTCATTAAAAAATTTAAAAATAAACCCTATATTGCCTTGGAAACAGTAAAAAGAAATACTTACTAGTGTATCTTTTCCATTGGAGGATTCGGTCTCCAAACCACCACTTACATCAACCATGCTTGCATCCCTATGAGATAATAAAAGGACTCAAAACAAAAATTAAGAGAAACAGGGCGGCGCCCATGTGGGTAGGACGCCAGCCACATACACCAAGGCTGGTGGGTAAACAATGACAACTGCAACAAATAGCTGGGCGTGGCTCGGCGCCTGTGGCTCAATCAGCTAAGGCGCCAGCCACGTACACCTAAGGTGGTGGGTGCGAATCCCCAACCCGGGCCTGCCAAACAACAGTGATGGCTGCAACCAAAACTGGCCGGGCGTTGTGGTGGGCGCCTGTGGTCTCAGCTACTTGGGAGGCGGAGGCAGGAGACTCCCTTGAGCCCAGGAGTTGGAGGCTGCTATGAGCTGTGATGCCATGGCACTCTACCCAGGGGGATAGCTTGAGGCTCCGTCTCAAAAAAAAAAAAAATAGCTGGGCGTTGTGGCGGGCGCCTGTAGTCCCAAATATGTGGAAGGCTAAAGCAAGAGAATCACTTAAGCCCAAGAATTTGAGGGTGCTGTGAGCTGTGACGCCACGGCCCTCTACCAGGGGGCGACATAGTGAGACTCTGTCTCAAAAAAATAAAAAATAATTGAGAAACAAACCTCAAAACACCTGTTCTCAAAGATGATGATCAAAATACAGCTAAACTTCACACTGACTGCTTTTTCAGCTATGCCCAGGGTTACCATCAAAATATTAGAAAGAATGTGACCACGACGCTGACCCAAGCTGGCCCAAGGAAAACCGTGAAGCATAATCAGCCCTTACAGATAAGTCTACATGGGTTAGAGCTGGTCCTGACTCCCACTCGGTTTTCAGGGGCTCCATTACTTCTTCCAGTCTGGCACTGCGAAGTGGTTTCTTTTCTGGTATGTTTGAAGGATTCCTGACAGAAAAGTAAACTACCAGCTCCCTACCAGGGTGCAAGGGCCGGAGACAGGACAAGAGCCTTGTGTGTCTCAGTGAACGGGAAAGGTGCGGAAGGGGCGTATTGCGGGGTACACTCTGAGGTAAGGGCAGTAGAGGTGTGCGCGTTTACCATCGCAGCGGGGGCAGGGCGAGCCGTTAGCGGAAGGCCCCGAGTTCTCCGGGGTGGCTGGAAGGCTCGCAAGAGCCGGGATTCCAAGAGGGGCGGGCCACCTCCCTCGGATGTGCTCCTTGGGCTGCAGGAACTCTTACCCGCTTTCAGCCTCTCCGGAACTGGGCTCAGCTGCTGAAGCAGCCGACGTCCCCTCTCCAGCCTGAGCGGCTGCTACCGCTGCCACCGGCTTCGTCTCCCCCTCTTCTGCGGTAGATGCATTTGCAGTTGCTCCAGGACCAGCTCCAGCAACCACTCCCGGCCCAGGTCCGCTTCCCGCCGCCGCCATCGCTGCTACCCTCAGACTTCTCGCGAGAATAGCATCTCAGTCTCGCGCGAACGAGAGGAATGGGGCTCAGTAATCTTCAAACGGGAAAGGCCCGGGGTGGGCCCGCCACCTGTCTGAGGACTCCGCGCTCCGGGACCGCTTTAAGGTCCGGCAGGCCGGCCACCGGCAGCTCAGCAAGTGATAAAGGCCAGGGCAGCTTGAGTCGTTTGTTGAATTTCCTCTAAGGACTGGCTTCATTTCAGGGATGAACGCATTTTGGTGTTAAGACTGGAAATCCGGGCGGCGCCTGTGGCTCAAAGGAGTGGGGCGCCAGCCCCGGCCAAAAACTGCAAAAAAAAAAAAAAAAAAAGACAAAGACTGGAAATCCCTGCGCAGACGAGGCGCCTGCAGGGCGCGAGCGGCGCACGGACTGTCGCCGGTTTTGGTGTGCGCTGCAGACGATCCTCACCCCCGACTGTGAGGAACGTCTTCCCGAAAGACCAGCAGTGCCCTGCCCCGCCCCGTCTGTCACTGCCCCCACTGCGCAGTGGTCTGGCCCCGGGAGCACGTTTCCAGATGGCCTGAGAGGCGGGAATCTAGAGAGGCTGATTCGAGAGGCAGAGCTGGGCATAGTAGGGTGGGAGGGGACGTGTAGGTGGGGGATCCCGGCGGAGGAGGTGGGGACGCTTGTGTGTATTGGAAGCAGCAAGTAGATTCCCGTTGTGAGAGCGGGAATGTGAAGCTCAGAGTCGGGGACCAAAGTGCTGCAGGACTTCAGAGTTTGAAGAAGTCCGGTCTTAGCCAGAGGAAGTGGTGTGGACTAAAGGTGAAAACGTGAGAAGACAAGACAGCGCCTGTGGCTCAAAGGAGTAAGGCGCCGGGCCCATATATTGGAGGTGGTGGGTTCAAACCCAGCCCCGGACAAAAACAGTAAAAACAAAACAACAACAACAAAAAAACCTTGAGAAGACATCCAACAGTAGCTGGTGATTGACATCACTGGAGTGAGGGGAATCATTCAGCACTAGAGTCTCCAAACTCCAGAATTTGAGTATTTAGAGTATTCCTGCCAGAATAAGTTTTCAGATCCTATTTCCTAAAAACCTGCGTACAGATTCATTCTTCTCCCACCTCACAAAAGGAAGGTACCTGCCTCTGAGCCTCCAATCTCATCTCACTATGATGTATTGACACATTATGTAAGAATATCTCGGGCACCAGACACCACCATTGGAAATACGATTTTCCAATTGGTTCTCAATGGTTTTCAATAAAAATTGAAGAAAGTCCTGACTGAATTACCAGCTGATAGATGATTTTGAAAATTGTTGGTGCTAAATGCTAAAATTAATGGGTGTTACTTGAAGGAGAAACAGGATACTTGCTCAATGTATGTGTCCCCCCAGATAGTTATTATTGTGGCAGTTTTTTGGTTTTTTTTTTTGAGACGGAGCCTCAAGCTGTCCCCCTGGGCAGAGTGCCATGGCATCACAGCTCATAGCAACCTCCAACTCCTGGGCTCAAGCGAGTCTCCTGCCTCCGCCTCCAAAGTAGCTGGGACCACAGGCGCCCGCCACGACGCCTGGCCATTCTTTTTGGTTGCAGCCATCGTTGTTT
>CAUYQV010021664.1:0-17418 GCA_963574575.1 Galagoides demidoff
CAACAATTATGAGAAAGACATGATGGCTATTTTAGCCAGTTGGATGAGAGTTTTCCAAACTGCATATGGAAGCAACACACTGTATCCTATGATAGAATTAATGTACACAATTATGATCTAATAAAAAAAGATTATAAAAAATAAAAATAAAAAATAAAATGGAAATAGTTTCTGGTCTAAAAAAAAAGAAATATAAATATTACCTTCTATCTTTAGAGATGAATTTGGCTCTCATTTTGCTAAAACTTAATCATGAATTATTTGCTAAAATAGTCAAGATTTGGGCTGGGTTTAATGTTTGTTGTTGCCAGGGTTACCCTACATGAACCAAAAATTTAAAATTGGTATGTTGAAATATTTTTCTTCTCCCATTTTTCTTTACATTTTTAATTTTTGCTGCTCACCTCGGATAGTGTCTCTTGCTACTGTTTCCATGGTACTAGGGACGGAGGAGGTGGTATTCGCTCATGTTATGATTAACCCTCAGTTTTAAGTGGGTTTGGTGAACATGGGGCAATTGAATATGGCCTTTATAAGTGTCCCTGCCCTTCTTCCAGGGGTAATTCTGGACCTGGCATCTTCTCCTGTCCCTTCCCCAAGAAGTAGTGTTTCTTTCCTTTTACTCATATTTCTTTCCCTCAGCCAGATGTTGTTTCCAATAGAGCACTCAAGTTATAGATTTAATATCTTTTTCTCTATAGATTAAGCCTTTTGTACCATAAGGTAAAAATGGAAGATGAGTCTGCAGGGTATATTTAGCAGGGACTGCTGATTTCTCTCCCAGCAAACACCAAGGATGTTCTTTATAAGGATCCTCTCAGATGGTCATTGTGGGCATCTAGTTGTGTTCCTGGAGAAAAAACTCAGAAGATTGTATGAGACTTCGCCAGGGATGTCGTACTCTCATAGTAGCCCACACCTCAGCCTTTAGGAATTTCTTGAAAATTTCTAATTTAATCTTCTTAGTGGCTTATATGGCATTCAGGCAGTGTCCATTCCAGGTAATCAAATGCTCAGGGCCCCTTTCCACCTATAAACACCTGTCTTTCACTAAATTCTGTGTTAGATAATTTTTATGAGACTTCAGTTCTCTGAAGGCTTCAACATAAGTGATTAAGTTGCAGTTTTCCCACATCCTTTTATTGTTTTATAAGTAGGAATGATGTTCCTGCTAGCTCTGTGAATTTTTCTGCTCAAACCAGAAATACTCAGCATAGTCTTTTTCATATCTGGTGATGCACTATTTGAATATTCTTATGAAAAAACTGTGGTTGCATGTGAAATAAAGTACTATTCTTTTTCAATTTCTTCAAATCATTACGTTGGTCCTTTTTGGGAACCAATAATTCACTTAAATAAAGTAAGTTAACCTCTTTTGGTAAAAAGAAAAATGCCATGGGCTGCAGTCTTCTTCCATCACTTTTGCTCACCAGGTCCATTTGATATGCTTAAAATACTAGTGCCAGTTATTTTATTTGATAATGCTTATTATGGTATTTATATATTTGTTGCATTCCAATTTTGTTCAGTAATGAGTGTGTAAACTGCATACGTGAAATACATGTAAACACTAATGTAAAAAAAAGAAACCTATAAATTGTTTTGGGTTGTTACTTCCCAGCCATGAACATGGCATGTTCTTCCATTTGTTAATGTGTTCTACTATTTTTTTTTCTTAAGGTTTCATAATTCTCTTTATAGAGATCTTTCACATCTGTTTTAAGATATATTCCCAGGTATTTCGGTATTTCATCTTCTTTGAAGCTACTGTAAAAGGTATAGAGTCTTTGATTTTATTCTCTGCTTGAACTGTTGTTGGCATATATGAAGGCTACTAATCTGTGGGTATTGATTTTGTATTCTGAGATGCTGCTATATTCCTAGATCACTTCTAAATGTTTGTAGTTGAGTCCCTGGGCTTTTCCCGGTAAAAGATCATGTCATCCACAAAAATCAAGAGTTTGACCTTCTCTGTCCCCATAAGAATACCTTTTATCTCCTTCTCTTGCCTTATTTCACTGGCTAGTACTTCTAGCACTGTATTAAATGGTGGTGGAAATAGTGGGCATCCTTGTCTAGTTCCAGATCTGCATGGAAATGCTTTCAGTTTTATGATAGTCAATATTATATTGGCTGTGATTTTGTTATAGATGGCCTCTATCAGTTTGAGAATTGTCCCACCTACGCCTATTTTCTAAAGTGTTGTTATGAAGAAATGATGCTGGATATTGTCAAAAGCCTTTTCTGCAATGAATCTCCATATGTTAAACCAATCTTGTAACTCTTGGATAAAACCTACTTGATTATGATGGTTCAGAATAGATTACACAATATAGGTACCATTTCCTCCTTGAAGGTCTGGTAGAATTCTGCACCTCTAAGGGTACCATGAGAAAGCAAATAAACATTTGGAATGTGAGAATATTTTTGCATGTTACGAGTCTGACAAAGGCCTGATAACTTAAATCTACAGAGAACTCAAATTAAGCAATAGGAAACGACCACATGACCCCATTTCTATGTAGGTGAGAGACTTGAATAGAAACTTCTCTGAAGATGACTGATGAACTGGCCAAGAAACACACGAAAAAATGCTCATCATCTTTAATCATCAGAGAAATGCAAATCAAAACCACTGTGAGATATCACCTAACTCCAGTAAGATTAGCTCACATCACAAAGCCCCAAATCTGCAGATGCTGGCTCCATTGTGGAGAGAAGGGA
This sequence comes from Galagoides demidoff, assembly GCA_963574575.1. NCBI lineage: Eukaryota > Metazoa > Chordata > Mammalia > Primates > Galagidae > Galagoides > Galagoides demidoff. The sequence goes on from CAUYQV010021664.1 coordinate 2,725, forward strand.
ACAGTATTTACTGCTGGTGGGATTGCAAACTAATATAACCTTTTATGGAAAGAAGTATGAAGAAGATCAAAGAACTAAAAGTCAAGCTTTCAGTTGATCCAATAGATAATCCTATTACTAGGTATCTACCCAGAAGAACAAACATCATTTTACTACAAAGACATTTGCACCAGAATGTTTACTGAAGCACAATTCATAAGTGCCGAGTCATGGAAGCAACCCAAATGCCTGTCAAGCCATGAATGGATTAACAAACTGTGGCATATGTATACTATGGAGTTCTATTCAGCCATAAGAAAAGATGGAGACTTTACATCTTTTGTGTTACCTGGATGGATTGGAAGCACATTCTTCTTAGAAAAGTATCTCAAGAATGGAAAAAAGCTGTCCAATGTACTCAATACTAATATGAAACCATTCCATGCCCACATGAACAATAAAACACAAATATAGTCTAGCAAGGGGGAGGGGAGAAGTGAGAGGGGAGGGGGTAAAGTAATTGGCAGGAGGAGGGAGGGCAATTGGTAGGATCTTACCTAATGCGCACAAAGTGATGGTGTACAGCACTTCCCTGGGTGAAAGGCTTAACTACAAAGTGAACTTTACCTTGGATGTGAGAGAAATGTAAGCTAAATTTTGTACTCTAATATTAATTTGAAATAAAAAATAATCCAGAGAATAAACAGGTTGGAAAATAGCATATTAAAAAAATAATTTGATTCCTAACCCCTATCAAACTTTATATACAGTCATGTGCTGTATAACAACAATCAACAACATACTGCATATTTGATGGTAATCCAATAAGATTACAGTACTGTATTTTTATTGTACCTTATCTACATTTAGATATGTTTACATACATAGATATTTGCTATTGTATTATAATTACCTACAGTATTAAGTACAGTAACATGCTATATAGGCTTCTAGCCCAGGAAAAATAGGCTACACCACACAGCTTAGGTGTGTAGTAGGCTACACCATATAGGTTTGTGTAAGTGAACTCAGTGATGTTCACACAATGACAAAATTGACTAACAATGCATTTCTCAGAATATATTCCCATTATTAGGTACCACATGACTGTATATCCTTACCTTATCACTGTCCATTGTTTGGGCCTCCTGCAGATACCAATCTATCAAACCACAAGATGATAACCAGTGCGATGTAAGCATTCCTAATTCTATATGAAATCAGCACATGGTACCCCATAAATGCATTATTGTATATGTGATCTATGTGTTAATGATTTAATAAAAATAAATAAATTATACTCTGTGTGATCTTAGAAGTTCTACTGGCTTTCTCTTACTCCAGCAAAGTTCTTTTGCTTATTCTTGTTTTGATACGTTGTCTACTACTGAAAACTGTTCAACAAGCAAAGACATGCCCTGCTATGGAATTTAGTTTCTTTAAACTTCTTTGTATCTTTTGTGTCTTTAGAAATGTGCATTTTTCCTTATAGAGATTCTATCTTCCTTGCTACAATTGTCACAATACTCTGTCTGGAAATTCCACCTCTGAAAAGGAGTGACACACTAATTACTAGCTATTTAAGTGCTTTGTTCAGGTGAGATACATTCAGGGCTGCCTGACACAAATTTCTAACTAAACACCACCACAGGTCATTTCTTTTTCAAAGTGAAATGGGGGAGAGGGGGTGGTTCGATAGAGGCAGGGTTAATGGTAGTGTTAATGACTACACCTATGCAGCATATTGCAAGGGTACAAGTCAAATCTATCAAGTATTGAACACAAATGTCTTAACACTGTGATTAAGTAAATGAAGTGAAAAATATGTTAATTAGTAGGATGTAAGCACTCTTATTTGTACAAATAATCAACACATTGAATCCCACAAAGGCATAAATGTATTTATGATCTATGTATATATGACTTAATAAAAAAATGGAAATAATATTCCATAAACTCCTTTGTCAATTTCATATCCTATGTATTGATAACATACTGGATACCTTTAGTTAATCTTTAACGATATGTATATTAGTGCCTCAATACTACAATAGTATATGGTGTACCATAATTCATTTTAATACCCCCCCCACATTGATGGTCATTTGGATTTTATCCTGGTAATGAGTAGGAAAACCTACAGGTTTATGGAACATTCATGCAAGATATTATCGATTGGATAGTTTTTAAAGGTACGTATATGTTCTTACTTATGCATGAAGATTAAATTTTATATTAGAAGAATTTGAAATGATTAAATTAATGTAGTTAGTGGAAACACTCTTCATCAATAAAATATGAGGGTAACGAATTAAAAGTTAGTCCTTCCATTTGATCCTGCAATCCCATTACTAAGGATCTAACCAAAGAAAATAAGTCATTTTACTATTACCATAAGGACACAATGCACATGAATATTTACAGCAGCCCAACATACAATTGCAAAGATGTGGAAAAAAATCCAAGGGCCCTTCGACCAATGAATGGATTAATAAATTGTGGTTTATGTATGACATGGAATACTATTTAGCCATGAGAAATATGGACATTTTGTATACTTTGTTACAACTTGGATGGATTTGAAGAATACTCTCCTAAGTAAAGTATCACAAAAATGTTAAAACAGGACAGCATCTGTGGCTAAGTGAGTAGGACGCCTGCCCCATATACTGAGGGTGGTGGGTTTGAACCCAGCCCCGGCCAAACTGCAACAAAAAAATAGCTAGGCATTGTGGTGGGCTCCTGTAGTCCTAGCTACTTGGGAGGCTGAGGCAGGAGAATTGCCTAAGCCCAAGAGCTGGAGGTTGCTGTGAGCTGTGACACCACAGCACTCTACCAAGGGTGACTCACTTATCCTCAAAGTGAGACTCTGTCTCTTAAAAAAAAATGGAAAAACAAGCATCACATGTAGTAATTTGAAACCTATAGTTTGACAACATGCTCACCTGAGAGACAAACTCAATTAAATCCAAGAAGGGGGCAAGAGAATTAGTGTATTCCTTCCCAGGGTGAGCAAAGCCAGGTATATGGCACACTCCCTGTGTGAGGCACATAGCTACAATTTAGACTATGCCTTACAAATGCAAGCAATGTGGCTTCATTGTATGTACCTCATATTAATGGGAAATACAAAAAGAAACAATGTGATATCTAATAATTCTGCCTCAGTCTCTTCCAGGGAAAGATTATTTAATATCTCCTATTCAGGAAATGTTCTTTGAGTCTGCAGAATGGGACTGTGGTAAGGGAAGAGAATGACCATATTGAGCCTTCACTAATACACAGACAACATTGTAATGTGAGGAAGGGTGGTGGTACTTACCATTTTCAATTTCTCCAAGGTTGTGAATGACTGACTGATTGGCCAATTGATTTTCATAATGCACATTCACAGGAGTGAAAAGAAATATGGAAGAAAAGATTAGTTAATATTGCAAAATGTTGCTCCGCTCAAGTCATAAGTTTTCCCACATCTTCTTCATAATTTATAAGCAGGAGCTAGATATTTACTCTTTGCCTGGCCAGAGTTCACCTAGTAAGTAGTGATCATTAAAAATGAAACAGCTCAAAGGGCTTACCAGATATTGAAAAGATCATGGGTGATTATACATTTGGTTTCATAAAAGTACTGAGTACATTGGATACTTTTTCTTCCATTCTTGAGATACTTTACTAAAAAAAAAAAAATATATGTTCCAGCTACACCCATGTAAACATAAAAGAGGTAAAGTATCCATCTTTTTTTTGGAATATTTTTTACTTTATTTTTAAAATTTCAGATTAATATGAGGGTACATACACTTAGGGTACATGGTCTGCATTTATAAGGTAAAGTCTGAATTGTATTTGAACCCTTCCCCAAGGAGGTGTGCCATATATCTTTACCTCGTGCCCATTAGGTGGAAACTTACTGAACCCCTTTTCCCTCCCTTCTTGAATTTAATTGGGTTTTTATCTTGTGTTGTCCTGTAATTGTTTTTTTTTTATTTTTTTATTAAGTCATTTGTATATAGATCATGAATGCATTTATGCCATTATGAGATTCAATGTGTTGATTATTTATACAAATTGGAGTGCTTACATCCTACTAATTGATATAGCCCTCACCTCATTTACCCAGTTCCAGTGTTAAGACATTAGTGTTCTACACCTGATAGATCCAACTTATACTTGCAATATGCTCCATAGGTGCGGTCCTCCTATTAACCCTCCCTCTATCAACCCACCCCTTCTTTCCCCTCCCCCTCCCCTTCCCTCCTTCATCCTAGGCTATAGTTGTGATTCATCTTTCATCTGAAAGTGTGAGTGATTATAAATTGGTTTCATAGTAATACTGTGTACATTGCATATATATTTTATTCCATTCCTGAGATACTTTACTAAGAAGAATATTTTCGAGCTCCATCCATGTAAACATAAAGGAGGTAAAGTCTCCATTTTTTAAGTCTGCATAGTATTCCATGGAATACATATACCATGATTTATTAATCCATTCATGGTTCGATAGGCCCTTGGACTTCTTCCATGACATACATATTGCAAGTTTACTGGTCAAATCTATTAAGTGTAGAGTATAAATATCTTAACACAATAATTAAGAAAGTGAGGTGAAGGCTATGTTAACCAGTTTGATGTAACATTCCAAATTATATATAAAATCAGCACATTGTACCCCATCAATGTATTAATGTATACATGATTTATGTATTTATGACTTAATAAAAATTAAAAGGGGGGGAAACAAGAGAAGAACATGGTTTCACCAAATACAGGTGAAACCACAGTCCTTGAAAATGGATAATGTGGGCTGCTCCTCCACAGTGGCATGGGCTAGAGGCTCTCAGGCTGCATATATAAGAAAAGTTTCATCCAGAATATGATCACCAACCTGAATCCAGTTATACAACTGTACCCCACGCAAATATTATAGAACTGTTATGTCTTTCCTGGGTTTATTTGTGGACCTGATTGGTCATGTTGATCTTAGAAGTCAAATTAAATACAAGTCAATCCTCTGTGCCATGAAGACATTACAAAAAGAAAACTAAGGCAGAATTACTATGTGGAGAGTGTTATAAAGAATCCTATTCTAAGTCTCACTTGCTAAATCTAAATGCTCCTTGCTCCTGTTTCATGTTTTATCCCTTACTTCCAGGACTAAATCAAGTGTTAGAAGTTTCCAGATGCAAGGGAGGCGTCTTGGCTCAAAGGAGTAGGGTGCTGGCCCCATATGCCGGAGGTGGAGAGTTCAAACCCAGCCCCAGCCAAAAGCTGCAAAAAAAAAAAAAAAAATTAAGAAGAAGAAGAAGTTTCCAGATGCAAACCACAAACAAGGACCTCTAGTATCCCTGAAGTAGCTCTTGCACCTCTCATGTAATTGGGTTATAAGATGAGAAAGTAGCTTAGGTTATCCAGGAAGTGGGGTATGGAGAGGTAAAAGGATGAGGAAGTGGACTCACCTCTTGTCTATTGCATACACTGTTCTGCAAAGAACTGCTATTGACTTCCTGGCACCTTGACTTCAACCTTGTGCCCCAACATCTTTCACAGAGAATTGAGGAGCCACAAAAGAAACATGATAAAACACAGCATCAACCCTGTGGGGCCAGAGAAAATTCAGTTAGAATAAAAATATAAGACCAAGAGCCTTTCACCTTGGAGAGTTCTTGATCAAATCCTCCATGATTGGAGGGCATCTAGTGTTCCTAATGTGGAATATTTAGAAGCCAGATATACAATGTTTCTGAAAATATAGTCACACATCAAAGTAAGGAAAAGTCTATTGCTCAGCCCCAATCCTGCTCAGAGAAGCATGACTGTCTTTTCTTGTCTATTTGTTTCATATTACTTAAGAGGCTGTCTTTTCTTCCTGATCCAATGACAATGCCATTCTTCCTTACAAGTTCCAGGGAGAACAACCAAGAAGTACTGACCATTTAGGACAGGCATGTACCAAACTGCAGTGGCTGCAAGAAAGAAGGAACATTCACAAAAAATAAGCCATGATCCACGACACTTAGAAGAGAATATATCAAAGACTTAAAGAAAACAGAGTTTTGCATTGGCATGGGTGCCAGGTAAAAGGGGAGGGGTAAATCTCAGGTGAATAGGGTGAAAAACTGACCTGGTAAGGCATTTTGGTAAAAGCATAGGAAGTTTTTGCTTTTTTTTTCTTGTTTTTTCATTTGTTTTCTTGAGACAGAGTCTCATTCTAGAGTTCCATGACATCAGCCTAGTTCACAGCAACCTCAAACTCCTAGGTTCAAGCAATCCTCCTGCCTCAGCCTCCCAAGTAACTGGGACTACAGGTGCCCACTGAAGTGCTCAAATGCCCAGTTTCTTTTTCCAGTTTTAGTAGAGATGGGGTTTCACTCTTGCTCAGGCTGGTCTAGAACTCCTGAGCTCAAGTGATTCTCTTGCCTTGGCCTCCTAGAGTGTTAAGATTACAGGTGTGAGCCACTGTACCCAGGCATAGAAAGTCTTTCAAAGTCATAAGTCAAATAGTTTTAACATTATTCTGTAGGTGATGGTTGAAAGAATTTTTGTAAGAGTGGAACAGTCAAACGTGATGAAGGACTTATTTCTAATGTAGTGAATAGAATAAACATCTGTATTTGTCATCACTAACAAGTTTATCTTGGGAATTCTATGGATATTTTATGACGAAGTGTCCATGCATCTTTCTGAGATACTGGAATGTTATTTAATAATTCCTCTTAACAAAATGCTTTATGCTGGTATTTATAATGGGTTGGATAGACTTGAGAATAACAGCAACACCAAAAATTAAAAAAATGGGAGATGATCAAGCTAAAAAGCTTCTGCACAGCTAAGGGCACAGCAATTGAAGCAAATGAACAACCTTCAAAACGGGAGATGATACTCTCATGCTATGAATTTGACAAAGGGCTGATTAGAAGAATCTACAGAGAACTCCAACTAATCACTAAAAAATGTGCAAAAAAATCCCACCTGTAAGTGGGCAAGAAACATGAACAGAATCTTCTCTGAAAAAGACAGATGAATGGCCAATAAATACATGAAAAAAATGCTCATCATTCCCAACCATCAGAGAAATGCAAATCAAAACCACCCTGAGATATCAACCAACCCCAGTGAAAACAACCCACATCAGAAAGTTCAAAAGCTTCAGATGCTGGTGTAGATGTGGAGTGAAAGGAACACTTTTACACTGTTAGTGGGATTGCAAACTAATACAGTCTCTATGGAAAGAAGTCTGGAGAATCTTCAAAGAGGTAAAAGTAAAATTTCCTTTTTATCCTGCAATCCCTTTACTAGGTATTTATCCAGAAGAAAAAAAATAATAATTTTACCATAAGGCAAAACATTTGCACTACAATGTTCAAATGCTACTGAGTTCACAATTGTCAAGTTGAGGAATGAACCCAAGTGTCCATCAACACATGAATGGATTAATAAACTGTGGCATATGTGCCATGGAATACTATTCAGCCATAAAAAGGTGGAGACTTTATATCTTTTGTATTAATCTGGATAGGGTTGAAAAACATTCTACTTAGTAAAGTATCCAATGTACTCAATAGTAATATGAAACAAATAGACAAACAGCTATAGTCCCACATGAGAGAAAAACAATTAAAATCAAGTGGGTGGAGGAGGGAAAGGGGAGAGAGAGAAGTGAAGGTTGGTAAGCACTCGTCTAATGGGCATAACACAAGGGTATAAGCACACCCCCCGGGTGAAGGGCTCAACTACACCTTGAACTTTTCCTAACAAATGCAAGGAATGTAACCTAAGCATTTGTACCCTCGTATTAATCTGAAATTTTCAAAAAATTTGCTGGATAAGAATAAATCTACTAGATATGCACTTGTTTGCAATGTGAGCTGGTCAGAAGGTTTTGTGTGTACTACGTGGCATCTTTGTGCTTACAGAGCCTAAGATCACACATAGAACAGTTCATTTCACACAGTTGGAAAAAACATGCATGTGCGTTTTTAAAATGTCAAAAAGAATAACATGGAGGCAAGATGGCAGACTGCAGCCAGCTTTCTATAGAGGCTCCTGTCCAGAAGGAGACTTAAAGGATAGAAATTTAGCAAGGGAGCTGATGGTTTGGAGCTGAGCCAAGAGAGATGATTGAAGAACGCACTTCAACCTTGCTGAGGCAAGCTGCGACCCCAAAAATACAATAAAAAGGTACAAAATCTGCCACCAAGAGGATAGGAGTTCCCTCCCCCACAAGAAGGGCCAGCAGTTTACTCCATACAAACAAGCAAGCAGAGTTCAAACATCCTCCCTCTCTATTGCACAGGAGAGACCCCCTAAAAACTGGACCTCCTACACATGCTGCCGTGCCATGGCACCCTCCTGCCAGACATAAAACTGTAAAACTGTATAAAACCATATATATTCCCTACCTGCAAATCTGAACTCCTAGGATTCCCCCCACTCTCACCCCAAGGTCTGGAGGTTTGTCACCCATGGAGTCCAGATTCTTGGGAATTTCATTGAGAGGAGTGGAGGGGGAAAGGGCTGGTGCTGATCTGTGCTTACTCTGTGGAATGGGAGCAGGGAGAGGACAGTTAGCTCAGAGGAAGCCATACAAGAGCTGTGGTATCCTGAGCTGTGGGAAACACTCACATCCCTTAGACCATTAGAGATAGGCACACCCTGTCTTTTTGGGCAACCAGAGGTTCCAGACAGCAGCCACTGGTGGAACAGACTTGGGAAGTTCTGTAAGTGAAGAGACCATAATAGCACCTAGCCTTCAGAGGGATATAGCTGAGACAAAGGCAGTGGGTGGGCTGAGGCTGTAATTGACACTGGAGTGTAAAAGCTAATTGCTTGCTGCCCAGGGCTGAGTTTCTTATCAGCTCTAGCAGCATCTGACCTGCAGGGAAATTTAGCCAGGACAGAAACAAATTATGTAGTGCCTATGTCCTGTTCTGCAGGAACATCCAAACAGGCATGGGGCTGGAACTGAGGGAACTGCGGGAACTGCCCTAGCCTATATTAAAAACACCCAAGGTCCCCCTGCAAGACTCAGATCTCCTGGTGACTTAGGCAGTTGTAAACCCTGGGAGCGCTTGCTCACTGGAGTGAACTGGGTCACAGCCATGTGGGATTACCAGTGACTGGGTGCAAGGTGGGGAAGGAGGCATCAACCTTCCCAGACTAATTCATTTGCTGGGTTGTTCCTTTTGCACTCACAGAGCAAAGGAGCAAGGTATACATGAGCTGCCAGCAGACGCCTCTTATCTAGCTGCTGGAGACAGTGGAACTCTCCCACCTGAGACTGGTGCTGACTGGGACAACCTATTTGGACCCCATGAACCAGGCAAATCACCCAAGGAATATCCAAAGTGGCACCCTGGGTGTATGGTTGAGGGAAGGTTTGATTTTCCTTACCCAGTTGCTTGTGGGGGGGCGGGGCCACTTAAGTGCTGGTATTTCTCCATAGCTGAGACTTCAACCAAGAGTAACTGATTCACTAGGGTAGGACAGAGACCAGCTGAAAATAAGACAGAGCCACTTAGCCCCACCACACCAAGCAGGTCCCCAGTCTCTCAAGCCATTACACCATATGGGTCCTTGACAAAGCACAAGGGGAAAAGCCAAACAGGGTAAAATAATCATGGGCAGAATCAGCACAAAAGCTCTGGTAATATGAATAACCAGAGTAGATCAACCCCCCAAGAAAGGATGTGCCAGATGAAACTGAAGATTCCTTTTATAAACATATGGTTGAGAAGTCAGAAATCTAATTCAGAATTTGGATTGCAAATAAGATTAATAAAATAGAGGCAAAGATAGGATTAGAAATTAAAGGAGCAATCCAAAAGTTCAATCAAGAAGTCAACGAATGCAAAGACAAAACCACCAAAGATTTTGAAACATTGAGGCAAGAGATTGCAGCCCTCAAAGATCTGAAAAATACTGTAGAATATTACAGACATGGAAGACAAAGATTCTGAACGTGCCCAAGTATCCAAAGAGGAACAGAAATGGAAAGCAAAAAAGAGTCACTTGCTCAGAGAGCTCTGGGATAATTCGAAGAAAACTAATATTCACCTTATAGGAATTCCTGAAGGCAACGAAGTTGCTTCACAAAACACAGAGGCTCTTCTTTATGAAATTGTGAAAGAGAACTTTCCATATATGCCAAGAGATCCTGGCATATTGAGCAACTCAATACCTAAAATTTTACCAGGATTCAGATAGCAGACAGCTTCAGAACCCCACCACGACTCAACCTGAATGAGACATCCCCCAGACACATCATAATTAACTTCACTAAAGTTAATATGAAAGAGAAAATATTGAAAGAAGTGAGACGTAAGAAAACCATAACCTACAAGGGGAAGAATATCAGAATAATTGCAGATCTCTCTGCTGAAGCCTTTCAGGCCAGAAGAGGGTGGCCACCAACATTTAATCTCCTAAAATAAAATAACTTTCAACCCAGCATCCTGTATCCAGCTAAACTGAGTTCCATTTATGATGGAGAAATTAAATACTTTAGTGGCATTCATATGTTGAAGAAATTTGCCATAACTAAACAAGTTCTCCAGGATATTGTCAGACTTATTCTCCATAATGACCAATGCAATCCTCCACCACAAAAGTAAACTAATTCAGAAACTATTGATCAAATTCCAACTTCCACAGTGGTGAAAGGATTAAAAATGTCCACTGGACTTTCGAGCAACTCAATACCTAAAATTTTACCAGGCTTATTAATAATTTCAATCAATGTCAATGGCTTAAATTGTCCTCTAAACAGGCACAGATTGGCTGATGTTATCTTAAAAGATAAATATAGACTCAGGGTGAAGGAATGGTCATCTATATGCCAGGCAAATGGAAAGCAGAAAAAAGCAGGTGTTGCAATTTTATAAGCATATACGATAGGTTTTAAACCAAAAAAGGTAAGCAAAAATAAAGATGGCAACTTTATATTTGTTAAGGGCAATACTCAATATGATGAGATCTCAATTAGCAATATCTATCTACCCAACCAGAATGCACCTCAACTTATAAAAGATACTCTAACTGGCATGAGTAACTTGATCTCTCCCAACTCCATCATAGTTGGAGATTTTAACATTCCTTTAGCAGTGTTGGATAGATCCTCCAATAAGAAGCTTAGCAATCTTAGATTTAAATTTAACTATTCAACTTTTGCATTTAACAGACATCTAACGAACATTTCATCCTAACAAAACTGAATACACATTTTTCTCATCAGTACACAGAATGTACTCCAAAATCGATCACATCTTAGGTCACAAGTCTAACCTCAGCAAACTTAAAAGAATAGAAATTATTCAATGCATCTTCTCAGACCATCGTGGAATAAAAGTTGAACTCAGTAACAACAGGAATCTGCAGACTCATGGAAGCTAAATAACCTTATGCTGAATGATACATGGGTCAGAGACGAGATCAAGAAGAAAATTACCAAATTTTTAGAATAAAATGATAATGAAGACACGAGTTATCAGAACCTCTGGGATACCACAAAAACAGTCCCAAGGGAGAATTTTATAGCATTGCAAGCCTACCTCAAGAAAACGGGAAGAGAGGAAGTTAACAACTTAATGGGACAACTCAAGTAGCTGGAAAAAGAACATTCTAATCCCAAATCCAGCAGAAGAAAAGAAATAACCAAAATCAGAGCAGAATTAAATGAGATTGAAAACAAAAAAGATGATAGAACAAATCAACAAATCAAAAAGTTGGTTTTTAGAAAAAAATCAACAAAATTGATAAACATTTGGCCAACCTAACCAAGGAAAAAAGAATAAAGTCTCTAATCTCATCAATCAGAAATGGTAACAAAGAAATAACAACAGATCTTTTAGAAATTCGAAAAATCCTTAATGAACATTACAAGAAACTTTATTCCCAGAAGTATGACAATCTGAAGGAAATTGACCAATACCTGGAAGCACGTCATCTCCCAAGACTTAGCCAGAATGCAGTGGAAATGTTGAACAGGCCTATATCAAGCTCTGAAATAGCATCAACTATGAAAAATCTCCCTAAAAAGAAAAGCCCAGGACCAGATGGCTTCACATCAGAATTCTACCAACCCTTTAAAGAGGAACTAGTACCTATATTACTCAACCTTTTCCAAAATATAGAAAAAGACAGAATACTACCCAACACATTCTATGAAGCTAACATCATCCTTATCCCCAACCTAGGAAAAGACCGAACAAGAAAAGAAAATTATAGACCAATATCAGTAATGAATATTGATGCAAAAATATTCACAAAGTCCTAACAGAAAGAATCTAGCAACACATCAAACGAATTATACACCATGAGCAAGTGGGTTTTATCCTAGGATCTCAAGGATGGTTCATCATACATAAATCTATAAATATAATTCATCACATAAATAAATTAAAAAACAAAGACCATATGATTCTCTCAGTTGATGCAGAAAAAGCATTTAATAATATCCAGCATCCCTTCATGATCAGAACACTTAAGAAATTGGTATAAAAGGGATATTTCTTAAACTGATAGAGTCCATCCACAGCAAACCCATAGTCAATATTGCACTGAATGGAGTTAAGTTGAAATCATTTCCACTCAGATCATGAACCAGGCAAAGTTGCTCATTGTCTCCATTGCTCTTTAACATTGTAAGGAAGTTTTAGCCATCACATTCAGGGAAGAAAAAGTGATCAAGGGTATCCATATAGGGTCAGAAGAGATTAAAGTTTCACTCTTCACAGATGATATGATTGTATATCTGGAAAACACCAGGAATCTACAGCTAAACTCTTAGAAGTGATCCAGGAATACAGTAGCGTCTCAGGTTACAAAATCAACAGTCATAAATCAGTAGCCTTTATATATACCAACAGCAGCCAAGCTGAAAAAACAGTCAAGGACTCTATTCCGTTCACAGTAGTGCCAAAGAAGATGAAATATTTTGGAGTTTACCTAACAAAGGACGTGAAAGATCTCTATAAAGAGAACTATGAAACCCTAAGAAAAGAAACAGCTGAAAATAATAACAAATGGAAAAACATACCATGCTCATGCCTGGCAACAATCAACATTGTTAAAATGTCCATACTACCCAAAGCAATATATAATTTTAATGCAATCCCTATTAAAGCTCCACTGTCATATTTTAAAGATCTAGAAAAAATAATACTTCATTTTATATGGAATCAGAAAAAAACCTGAAATAGCCAAGACATTACTCAGAAATGAAAACAAAGCAGAAGGAATCACGTTACCAGATCTCAGACTATAGTATAAATCGATAGTGATCAACACGTCATGGTACTGGCACAAAAACAGAGAGGTAGATGTATGGAACAGAGTATAGAACCAAGAGATGAATCTAGCTACCTATCATTACCTGATCTTTGACAAGCCAATTAAAAACATTGAGTGGGGAAAAGATCCCCTATTTATCAAATGGTGCTGGGCAAACTGGCGGGCGAACTGGCTGGCAAACTGTAGAAGACTGAAACTAGACCCACACCTTTCACCATTAACTATGTTAGACTCTCACTGGATTAAAGATTTAAACTTAAGACATGAAACTAAAAAAGTACTGGAAGAAAGTGTAGAGAAAACACTTGAAGAAATTGGCCTGGGTGAAAATTTTATGAGGAGGACCATTCAGGCAATTGAAGCAACATCAAAAATACACTTTTGGGACCTGATCAAACTAAAAACTTTCTGCAAAGCCAAGAACACAGTAAATAAAGCTGGTAGACCTCAGAATGGGAGAAAATATTTGCTGTTTATGTCTCTGACAAAGGTTTAATAACCATAATCCACAGAGAACTCAAACATATTAGCAAGAAAAAAACAAATGATCCCATCTCAGGGTGGGCAAGGGACTTGAAAAGAAATCTCTCTAAAGAAGATAGGCACATGGCCTACAGATATATGAAAAAATGGTCACCATCCTGAATCATTAGAGAAATGAAAATCAAAACTACTTTGAGATATCACCTAACTCCAGTAAGATTAGCCCATATCACAGAATCCCAAAACCAGAGATGTTGGCTTGGATGTGTAGAAAAAGGAACACTTCTACACTGCTGGTGGGAATGCAAATTAATTCATTCCTTTTTGAAAGACATCTGGAGAACACTTAGAGAACTAAAAATAGACCTTCCATTTGATCCTGCAGTTCCTTTATTAGGTATATATCCAGAAGACCAAAAGCCACATTACAACAAAGATATTTGTATCAGAATGTTTATTGCAGCCCAATTCATAATTGCTAGGTCATTGAAGAAGCCCAAGTGCTCATCGATCCACGAATGGATCAATAAACTGTGGTATATGTACACCATGGAATATTATGCAGCCCTAAAGAAATATGGAGACTTTACCTCCTTCTTGTTTACATGGATGGAGCTGGAAAATGTTCTTAGCAAAGTATCTCAAGAATGGAAGAAAAAAGTATCCAATGTGCACAGCCCTATTTTAAAACTAATTTATAGCTTTCATAGAAATGTTATAACCTAATTATAGCCTTAGAATATGGTGGGGGAGGAGAGGAGGGTGGATGGATGGGTGGAGGGAGGATGATTGGTGGGGTCACCTCTATGGTTTATCTTACAAGGGTACAAGTGAATCTTTCTAAAAGCAGAGTGTGAATGTCTTAACTCAATAACTAAGAAAATAACATGAAGTCTACATTAACCAGTTTGATGAGAGTATTTCAAAATTTATATGAAAACA
>CAUYQV010021667.1:0-17543 GCA_963574575.1 Galagoides demidoff
AACAAAACAACTTTCAGCCCAGAATCCTGTATCCAGCTAAACTGAGTTTCATTTATGATAGAGAAGTCAAATACTTTAATGATATACACATGTTGAAGAAATTTGCCATAACTAAACCAGCTCTTCAGGATATTCTCAGACTCATCCTCCATAATGACCAGCACAATGCTCTACCACCAAAATAAACTCACTCAGAAATTCTTGATCAAAACCCAACTTCTACAGTAGTGAAAGGATGAAAAGTGTCCACTGGACTTTTGACAGACTTGATGCCCAAAATACTACCAGGTTTATCAATACTCTCAATTAATGTGAATGGTTTAAATTGTCCTCTTAAGAAGCACACATTGGCTGACTGGATATAAAAACTCAGGCCAGATATCTGCTACATACAAGAATCTCATCTTACCTTAAAGGATAAATATAGACTCAGGGTGAAGGGATGAACATCTGTAATCCAAGCAAATGGAAATCAGAAAAAAAGCAGGGGTTGCAATTTTTTGGCAGATACATTAGGCTTTAAACCAACAAAAGTAAGGAAGGAGAAGGATGGCCACTTCATATTTGTTAAGGGAAGCAGTCAACATGATAAGATTTCAATTATTAGCATTTACGCACCCAACCAGAATGCTCCTCTGGTTTATAATTTATAAGGGAGACCCTAACAAACATGAACAATTTGATATCTTCCAGCACCATAATAGTCGGAAATTTTAACACCCCTTTGGGAGTGTTGGATAGATCCTCCAATAAGAAACTAAGCTAATAAATTTTGGACTTAAACTTCACCATAGAACAATTGAATTTAACAGACATCTACAGAACATTTCATCCTAACAAAACTGAATACACATTCTTCTCATCAGCCCATGAAACATACTCCAAAATTGATCACATTTTAGGTCACAAGTCTAACATCAGCAAATTTAAAAGAATAGAAATTATTCCTTGTATTTTCTTGGATCATCGTGGAATAAATGTTGAACTTGCCAATAACAGGAATCTGCATACTCATACAAAGACATGGAAACTAAATAACCTTATGCTGAATGATAGCTGGGTGATAGATTAAGAAGGATATTGCCAAATTTTTGAAACAAAACAATAATGAAGACACAAATTATCAGAACCTGTGGGATACTGCAAACGCAGTCGTAAGAGGGAAATTTATAGCATTGCAAGCCTTCCTCAAGAGAACAGAAAAAGAGGATGTCAATAACTTAATGGGACATCTTAAGCAACTGGAAAAGGTAGAACATTCCAACCCCAAACCCAACAGAAGAAAAGAAATAAGTAAAATAGAGCAGAATTAAATGAAATCAAAAACAAAAGAATTATTCAAAAGATCAATGAATAAAAACTTGGTTTTTTTGAAAAATTCAACTAAATTGATAAATCTTTGGCCAACCTAGCCAAAAATACAAAATTAATATCCCTAATATCATCAATTAGACATGACAAAGGCAAAATAACAACAGACACCTCAGAAATTCAAAGAATCCTTAATGAATACTACAAAAAACTCTATTCTCAGAAACATGAAAATCTGAAAGAAATTGACCAATACTTGGAAGCATGTCAACTTCCTAGACTTACCAAGAAAGAATTGGAAACATTGAACAGACCTATAATAAATACTGAAATAGAATCAACTATACAAAATCTCCCAAAAAAGAAGAGTCCAGGACCAGATGGCTTCACATCAGAATCCTATCAAACCTTTAAACTGGAACTAGTACCTATATTACCTAACCTTTTCCAAAGCATAGGAAAAGAAGGAATACTTTGCAACACATTCTACGAAGCAAATATCACCCTGATCCCTAAACCAGGAAAAGACCCAACAAAAAAAGAAAACTATAGACCAATATCTTTAATGAATATAGATGAAAAAATATTCAGTAAGACCCTAGCAAACAAAATCCAGCAATACATTAAACAAATTATACACTATGATCAAGTGGGTTTTATCCCAGGGTCTCAAGGTTGGTTTAATATATGTAAATCTATAAATATAATCCATCACATAAAAAAAAAAGACCATATGATTATCTCAAAAGATGCAGAAAAGCTTTTGACAATATTCAGCTTTCATGATCAGAATTCTTAAGAAAATAGATATAGAAGGGACTTTTCTTAAACTGATAGAGGCCATCTACAGCAAACCCAAAGCCAATATCGTATTGAATGGAGTAAAATTGAAAACATTTCCACTCAGATCAGGAACTAGGCAAGGTTTTCTATTGTCTCCACAGCTTTTTAACATTATAATAGAAGTCTCAGCCATTGCAATCAGGCAAGAGAAGGTGATCAAAGGTATCCATATAAGGTCAGAGGAGATCAAACTTTCACTCTTTGCAGATGATATGATTTTATACATGGAAAACTGCAGGGACTCAACCACAAAACTCTTAGAACTGATCAAGGAATACAGTAGCATCTCAGGATACAAAATCAACACTCACAAATCAGTAGCTTTTATATATATATCAATAATAGTCAAACTGAAGAAAAAGTCAAGGATTCTATTCCTTTTACAGTAGTGTCAAAGAAGATGAAATATCTGGGAATCTACCTAACAAAGGACGTGAAAGATGTCTATAAAGAGAACTATGAAACTCTAAGAAAAGAAATAGCTGAAGATGTTAGCAAATGGAAAAACATACCATGCTCATGGCTGGGAATAATCAACACTGTTAAAATGTTCATATTATCCAAAGCAATATACAAATGTACTGCACCACTGTCATACTTTAAAGATATGGAAAAAATAGTACTTTTTTTTATATGGAACCAGAAAAAAAACCTTGAATAGCCAAAATGTTACTCAAAAATAAAAACAAATCAGTAGGAATCATGCTACCATAAATTTAAGGTATGGTATAAATCTATAGTAATCAAAACAGCATGGTACTGGCGCAAAAATAGAGAGGTAGGTGTATGCAACAGAACAGAGAACCAAGAGATGAACCCAAATACTTTTTGCCGTTTAGTCTTTGATAAGCCCATCAAAAATATAAATTGGGGGAAAGATTCCCTATTTAACAAATGGTGCTGCATGAACTGACTGGCAACCTGTAGAAGACTAAAACTAGACCCACACCTTTCACCATTAACAAAAATTAACTCTTACTGGATAAAATATTTAAACTTAAGACATGAAGCTATAAGGATTCTTGGAGAGAGTACAGGGGAAACACTTGAAGAATTGGCCTGGAAGAATACTTTATGAGGAGGACCTCCCCACTGGGGCAAATGAAGCAACACCAAAAATTCATTACTGGGCTCTGATAAAACTAAAAAGCTTCTGTGCTGTCAAGAGCACAGTAAGTAAAGCAAGAAGACAGCCCTCAGAATGGGAGAGGATACTTACAGAATCCACAGAGAACTCAAACTTATTAATAAGAACAGAACAAGTAATCCCGTTTCATTGTGGGCAAGGGACTTGGACAGATGCTTCTCTGAAGATTGGCACATGGCCTACTGACACATAATCCTTAATCCTCAGAGAGATGCAAATCAAAACCACTTTGATATATGTTCTGACTCCAGTAAGAGTAGCCCACATAACAAAATCCCAAAACTATAGATGTTGTCATGGATGTGGAGAAAAGGGAACACTTCCGCACTGCTACTGGGAATAAGCTAGTACATTCCTTTTGGAAAGCAGTTTGGAGAATACTCAGGGATCTAAAAGTATACCTGCCATTCAATCCTGCAATTCCTCTACTAGGTATATATTCAAAAGACCAAAAAAACCACTTTATAACAAAGATATTTGTACCAGACTGTTCATTGCAGCTCAATTCATTTTTTTTTTTTTTTTGAGATGGAGCCTCAAGCTATCCCCCTGGGTAGAGTGCCATGGCATCACAGCTTATAGCAACCTCCAACTCCTGGGCTCAAGCAAGTCTCCTGCCTTCGCCTCCCAAGTAGCTGGGACCACAGGCGCCCGCCACAACGCCCAGCCATTTTTTGGTTGCAGCCATCATTGTTGTTTGGTGAGCCCAGGCTGGGGATTCGAACCCGCCACCTTAGGTGTACGTGGCTGGCGCCTTAGCTGATTGAGCCACAGGCACCGAGCCACAGCTCAATTCATAATAGCCAAGTCATGGCAGAAGCCCAAGTGCCCATCAACCCATGAATGGATTAACAAATTGTGGTATATGTATACCATGGAATATTATGCAGCCTTAAAAAAGATGGAGACTTTACCTCTTTTATGTTTACATGGATGGAGCTGGAACATATCCTACTTAGCAAAGTATCTCAAGAATGGAAGGAAAATTATACAGTGTACTCAGTACTATTATGAAACCAATTTACAATCACTCATACTTTCATATGAAGATAGATCACAATTATGGCCTGGGAGGGAGGAGGGGATGGGAGAGGAGGGGGGAGGTCAGATGGAGGAAGGGTGAAAGGTAGGACCACACCTATGGTGCATATTGCAAGCATACATGTAGGATCTTGTCTTAACACAATAGTTAAGTAAATGAGTTGAGGAATATATTAACTAGTGTGATATAAACATTCCAAATTATATATGAAATCAGCACATTGTACCCACAAATGCATTAATGTATATATGATCTATGTGTTTATGACTTAATTAAAAAATTAATTAGAATCTATTATGTCTGTCCATATTTCACCCTCCCCACTACACCACTACCTTCAAATAATCATTAGTTGCTCCATTCTATTCAGGGGATGATGTCAGGGTGCCACAAAAACCTACTGAGGTGATAAAGGACAACAGTGAGAAATGATTGATTTTCTGTTTTTTCCTATGATTTTTCTACTGATTGTCCTAATTGATATTCTAAGAACATAACTTTTATCCAGTTCTGTGTTTCCTTAAGATTTTAAGGTGATGTCCTAAAACTGATATCACAAAAATGATAGCACATACATGCAATTAGCTACAGTTTGGGGGGCCCGGAGCTATCCACTCAAGGGTTCATCCTGCACAGCCCACCTTACACTCACTTAAACTGATGCAGCCCAGGTGGTAACTTTCAATCCCTTCCAATACTTATTATTAAACAGAGAAGCTGATAGGCCTACGGAAATCAGAGTTCATCTATTAAAAAATTCTAAACACTTAAAAAGTTCTTTCAAAGGAAAAAAGACTTGGGCAACCTATGTCAACTAAAGCAGAAATATTACAGCAGTCAGGCCAGAAATCTAAATAATAGAAATGAATTATATTAGCAAATTGATATAAGAATGAGGAACCCTTTAAAATATGTATTTGTCTGTATTTGCTATAAAAGGAATACTTGACTCTGGGTAATTTATAAAATGGAGAGGTTTATTTGGCTCATAATTCTGTAGAAGGTATAAGGAGTGTGGTGCCAGGGAGCAAGGGAGAAAAATCTGCCTCTCCAATGTACACTATTTTGATGATAGGTACCCTAAAAGCCCTAACTTCAGCATTATATAATTCATCTATGTGAGGAAAGTCGTTTGTATCCCCTAAGTCTGTTGAAATAAAAAAGCAACAAAATTTACTTTGTAAAAATAAATAAAAATAATTTCATTTTATTCGATCTAAAGCCCAACCATTTTCTCACTCTTAAAGATTCTATACATAAATATTTTTAAAACTATTTAAGTAGCTTATGGTTGTCTATTAATTTTAAGAGAGGACAAAAGGCCAGGCGTGGTGCCTCATGCCTGTAATCCTAGCACTCTGGGAGGTCAAGGCGAGTGGATCGCCTCAGCTACTGGTCAACTTCAAGACCAAGCTGAGCCAGAGCAAGATCCAGTCTCTCAAAAATTCTGGGCACCTATAGTCCCAGCTACCAGGGAGGCTGAGGCAAAAGGATCACTTGAGCCTGAGAGTTTGATGTGAGCTATGATGTCGCAGCACTCTATCCCGGGCAAAAAAGTGAGATTCTCTCTCTAAGTAAATAAATAAATAAATGACACAAGATATTCTTAAAAGGTAAGAAAATCAGAATGAGTACAAAATATAGTAGATATAATAATAATATTTTCAAGTTATGGACACCATGGTAGTTCTGTGGCAGTCTGCTTCAAGTAGAACATATATCACAAATTTGGTTATTACAGTTTCCTATACAATCTCTTTTATTTTACAAAAACATCCCATTATTAGAAAGTTAACTAATTACAATAGCCAAAATTCAATTTTATATCAAAATAAAATTCACATAATATAAAGTTCATTCTTACAACGTAGAAGTCCTTAATTTTTATTATATTCACAAAGTTGTAAAGCCAGTACCAACATGTACTTCTAGAACATTTTTATCCTTCACAAAAGAAAATTCATAGCTACTTTTAACTTTCACATTTCTCTAGCTTCTGACAAACACTAATCTACTTATGTATATGTGTGTTTGCTTTTGACATTTCATATATATGAAATCATACATATCAGAGCTTTCTGTCTGTTTTATTTCACTTAGCATAATATTTTCAGTTTCATACATTTTGTACCATGAATTAGTACATCATTCATGTTTATGTCTAAATATTATTCCACATTATGGATATTGGACTTTACTTATCATCTGCTGATGAATATTTGAGTTGTTTTCATATTTTAGTTATTAGTAATAATGATGCTCTAAACATTTTTCTGTTGTGGGCTAATGCCAATTCCCTTGAGTATATACAGAATGGAAGAATCACTGGATCATTTGGAAACTCTGTATTTAACTCAAAAAAACAGCCAAACTATTTTCCAAAGCAGTTGTTCTACTTTACAATCTCATTAGCAAATGTCTGAATTCTCCAATTTTTCCACAATTTTCTTCAATACTTGTTATTGTTTGTTTTTTATTATAGCCACTCTAGGAGATGTGAAGTTTAATTATGTAGTTTGCTTTTCTCCACAGGCTAAATAAGTCAAGCGTCTACATACTTAGTGGCCATTTGTATATCTTTTTGAAGAAATGTCTATTCAAATTATTTGCCCATTTAAAATTTAGTCTTTTTACTGTTGAAGTGTAAACTTTTTTATTTATTCTAGATGTGAAACTTATCCTAATTATATGACTTATAAATATTTCTTCTCATTTTCTGAGTTGTATTTTCACTCTTTTCATACTGTCCTCTCAAGTAAAAATATTAATTTTGCTGAAATCCAATTCATCTATTGTTTTCTTTAGTCCACTGTGCTTTACCTGTCATGTCTAGAAAATGATTGTTTAATGAAAAGTCTATCGTTTCTTTCAAATGTTTTGTAGTTTAAAGCTGACATTTAGGTCTGCGATCAATCCTGAGTTTATGTTCATAGGTAAGCTTTGGTAGGAATTTATTTTCATTCTTTTTATGTGGATATCCAGTTGCCCCAGCACCATTTGTTTAAGAAACTATTCTGCCCCTATTGAATCATCTTGGCGTTTCTGTTTAAAATCAATTGACTGGCTCTGTGCCTGTGGCTCAAGTGGCTAAGGTGCCAGCCACATACACCTAAGATGACAGGTTCAAATCTAGCCCAAGCCCGCCAAACAACAAGGATGGCTGCAACCAAAAAAAAAAAAAATAGCCGGGCATTGTGGCAGGCGCCTGTAGTCCCAGCTACTTGGGAGGCTGAGGCAGGAGACTCACTTGAGCCCAGGAGTTGGAGGTTGCTGTGAGCTGTGATGCTACAGCACTCTACCCAGGAGGACAGCTTGAGGCTCTGTCTCAAAAAATAAATAAATAAATAAATAAATAAAATCAATTGACCATAGTTTCTGCATTTGTTTGGGGATTCTCATTTTTGTTCAGTTGATCTGTGTATCTATCCTCATACCAGCACCGTGCAGTCTTGATTAACGTAGTTTTGGATAATGTTTGAAATCACAAAATGTGAGTTTCCAACTTTGTTCTGCACTTCAGATCATTGTAACCATTCTGAGTACCTTTTTTTCCTGTATGAATTTGATATCAGCTTGTCGTCTTTTTAATACACATAATAATGGCAGCTGAGAGTTTGATCAGGATTATATTAAATCTGTAAGTCAATTTTGGGGTATTGATATTTTCAGATCAATGAATGAAGCATGCTTTCCATTCATTTAGATGTTTCACATTTTTAATGGTGTTATATAATTTTCTGTGTATAATACTTATACTTGTTTTCTTAAATGTCTCCCTGATTACTTTATTATTTTTGATACTAATGTGAATGGAATTGTTTTCATAATTTCATTTATTATTGATTTGTAGTATACATAAATTCAATATTTTGTATGTTGACCTTGTACCCGGAAAACTTGCTGAACCATTTGTTGGCTCTAATGGTCATGTGTAACAAGACAAAGAGTCTGAGAGTTAGGGCAGGTAATTGTTGAAATGTGACCAGGATGATAAAGGTTGTATAAGGTTACCATCAGCCTGACTCCCCGTCTCCAGTGATGTTTGTGTGTGACAGAGAGAGAGAGAGCAAGAGAAAGAAAGAACAAGAGAGAGAAATCCTTTTACAATCCCACCAGCAAATGTCTGAATTTTTACACATTTTCTTCAACACTTACCTTTTTACTATAGCCACTCTAGTAGATGTGAACTTTTATTGTGTTGTGGTTTTGATTTGATTTTTTTAACAAGTTAAATAAATTGAGCATTTTTTCATTTGCTTTCAATGTATTGATTATCAAATTTGCGAACAGAGATGCATTTCATTCCTCTTTTCCAATCTGGATGCCCTTTATTTATTTTATTACATAATTACACTGGCTGCAATCATGCAGTTGAACCTCCATTGAAACTTTGAATGGCAGTCGTGAGAGGGAAAATCCTTTCCTTCTTTATACTCTTACTGGGAAAACTTCTAGTTTTTCACCATTAAGTAACTTACTTATGACTTGTTTATAGATAACCTTTATCAGATGAAATTATTTTCTATATTTAGTTAATGGGGTGTTTCTATTTTATTTTTAATAAGAAAAGGGTGTTTGATATTATTACATAATTTATGTCAGCATTTATTGAGATAATCATCTTTTATTTTATTAATGCAATTTATGCAATTGATTGATTTTTATATTTTGAAACTAACTTCCATTCCTGAGTTAAATTCAATTGGTTCCTGGTGTATACTCCTTTCTATATCTGTTTGGATTCAATTTGTGTCTATACTCAGAAGGGATATTGGTCTACAGCTTTTGCTTCTTATGGTATTATTGTCTGTTCTGGTATCAGGGTGTGTGATAACTGGCACCAAAGAATGAGCCTGCATGCACTTCCTTCTTTTCTATAGTCCAGAGGAATTTGGTAAGAAATAATATTATTTCTTCCTATGCATTTGATAGAATACACCAGTAAAGGCACATGGTCATTGAGTTTTCTTTGTTAAAAGTTTGCCGTTTACTATTTCACTCTCTTGGCCCATTCTAAGTTTATTCAGATTTTTTTTCCTTGAGTCATTTTCATGAGTTTATGTCTTCTAAACATTTGTCAATTTCATTTAGGTTATACAATTTGTTGACACATAACTGATAATAAAAATTAAAATACTTTTTACTTCTTTAAGTTTGATAATGATGTATTCTCTTTCATTCCAAATCGTGGCAAATGGAATAATATTATTTTTTTTCTTTTGTTGGTCAACTTAATGACTTGCCGATTTTGTTGATTTTTTAAAATGCTTTTTTTTGCATTTTGGCCAGGGCCAGGTTTGAACCCACTACCTCCGGGATATGGTACCAGCGCCCTACTCCGTTGAGCCACAGGTGCCGCACGTAAATGCTTTTTAAAACTTTTTTTCTCTATTGTTTTTAATCTTGATTTCATTTATTTCCATTCTTTTAGCTATTTTTATGAGTTATGTCTTTGGAATTTCCCTAAATTTTCATTACGTCCTTCTTTTGTAATATATAGACATTTTCCTTCAATTTCTCTTGTTATTAATTTCATCATTTTTTTTTTTTAGGTTTTTTTAAGGGCTTCTCTGTTGTAGGTAGGATCTCTAACCCAACTTAGGAATTAAACTGATGTAAGAAAATTAACAGGAAAAAAGCCCAAAAATGTTATGTAGAAAGTTTTACATCCACACAAGAGCCTTCACAAGAAAAATGACAAACCGAAGAAGTAGTCACAGAGAAAAACTTACATATTAATTTCAACAAAAAAGTAAATTGTGAAAATATGACAAGACAAAGAGTCTGAGAATTAGGGCAGTTAATTGTTGAAATGTGACTAGGATGATAAGGGTTGTATAAGGTTACCATCAGCCTGACTCCCTGTCTCCAGTGATACAAATGTTTTCCATATTTTTGGTACAAAGAAGGCGACTTTCATGTAAAAGTTTTATCTCCTGTTTTTAGAAAAGAAAAAGGGAAAATCCCAGTGCCTTTCTTGCATCTGCTGTTTCTCAAGTGTTTTAACTCAAAATAATCAATACTTTGGGGTGGCACACTCTGAACCTCTCACAGTCAATGATAATTAATGTCTTAACTAAGGGCTATTTCCAGACTCATTTGGTGAGGCCAACGTTATCCGGATACCAAAGTCACATAAGGACACAACAAGAAAAGAAAACTACAGACCTGGTGAAAATAAATGCCAAATCCTTAGCACACTTTATTCAACAATGCATTAAAAGGATCCTTCACCATGATTAGGTGTTATTTATCCCTGGACTGTGAGGATTCTGTACCATATGCTCATAAATAAATGTGATATGTTGTATTTAAAGAATGAAGGATATAGTTTTCGTATAAAAGCTATAAATTAGTTTCATAGTAGGGCTGAGTATAAATCTCTTAACACAATAACTAAGAAAATGACATAAAGGCTATGTTAACCAGTTGGATGAAAGTATTTCAAATTGTATATAGCAATAGCACTCTGTATCCCATGATAGCATTAATGTACACAGATATGATTTAATAAAAAAAACACTGCTAAAAAATAAAGAATGAAGGATAAAATCATATGATTATTTCAACAGATGTAGAAAAATATTTGACAAAAATGAACATCATTTCATGATGAAAAATTCCCAACAAATAAGGCATAGAAGGAACATCCCTTAATACAACAGAGGCGAGACAATACGGGAAAAGCCCAGAGCTAACATCATACTTGATGAAAAATTGAAAACTTTGCCTCTAAGGTCAGAAACAGACAAGTACATTCAGTCTTACCGCTTCTGTTCAAAATAGTACTGGAAATTCTAACCACAGATCCCCCAGCCCCTATGAGGGAGTCCCCAGCTCCTAACCCTCAGGACTATTTATTATGCAACAAAGCCCATATATTTGTAAAAAGAACAACTCCTGAGCCTTTTAGCCTCAGGCACAGGCACACCCCACCCCACCCCACCCCACCCCCACCCCTGCAGGGAGGAGAAGTTAAGATCTGGGAAGAAGCCCAAGAAGATAAGGGAAGGAAGGGAGGCAGGGGTAAGCCCTGGGTGAAAAGGGCTGAATTGGTTTAAAGCCCAAGCTGTTCTCGGAAATTTACCAAATACCCTCATCATTAATGTATCTAAAGTTAGCATGTACCCCCACCCTGAATTGGGTAACCCCTTATGATACACCCCATCTTATAATGATGAAGTAATGTGTATTTTGTGATGTATGAATCAATATGCATCCTGCTCTTCTGTATTGCGCTAGCTTGCTGACCCTTGCAAAATAATGGTATAAAAAGACACTTCACCTGCCAGTCACTGCTGATTGCCTTTGTGGTGATCCAGCCCACCTGCAGGTGTTAATAAATTTTATCAATTATTGCATTAAAGTGAGGTCCACCTTTTTATCTCCGCAGCTCTGTCCCACTTTAGTTCATCTAAATAGAAAAGTAAGAAGTGAAATGGTCTCTGTTTGCCGACACTGGATCTTATGTATAGAAAATCCTAAAGACTCCAAATAAACTTTGTGGAACTGATAAACTCCGTGAAGTTTCAGGATACAAAATCAAAACACAAATATTAGTGAGTGAGGGTTCCATATTTGCAGAATCCACCAATCTCAAATCAAACATAAAATCTTCACAAGATGTAGAACCCATTTTTAACAAGGGGCGATTTTTTGCATGAGCAGGTTCCATAGGGTCCACTGCAGGACTTGAGCTTTTGTGGATTTTGCTATTTGCAGAGGGCCATGGAACCAATTCTCTGCATTACCATGAGATGACTGTATGCAAAGGAATTGAAATCGGCATGCTGAAGAGATGCCTGCACTTCCATGTTCATTGCAGCATTGGCACAGAAACCAGGTATAGCAGGTGAATGCATAAGAAAACTTGGGGCAGTCTGCCCTCCATATCCATGGGTTTTGTATCTGTGAACCCAGCCAACTGTGTATCAAAAATATTTAAAAAGAAATTGCGTCTGTACTAAATACATATAGACTTATTTTTCTTGTCACTGTTCCCTAAACATTGCAGTATAATAACTATTTGCAGAGCTTGTCTATTTTATTACACATTACAAGTAATACAGAGATAACTTGAAGTATACAAGAGGATTTGCATAGGATATGTGCACATACTACCCCATTTTATAACAGGAAATTGTGCGTTTCGGATTTTGGTGTCCACAGGAGTTCCTGGAACCAAACCTCCAGATACAGAGAAACAACTGTATATATTCATACTGGAATACTACCTTGCCTTAAAAAAGAAGAAAATTCTGTCATTTGCCACAACATGGGCTAACCTGGAGAACATTATGCTAAGTGAACTTGGCCAGGAATACAAATGCCACATGATCTCACTTATAAATGGATCTAAAAATGTCAGACTCATAAAAGCAGAGAGTAAAATACTGTCAGAGGCCAGGGATGGGGCCTTGGGAGGAAAGTGGATCGTTGATCAAAGGGCACAAAAGTTGAGTTAGACTGGAGAAATAAGCTGTAGTGATCAGATGCAAAGAATGGCAACCATAGTAAGTAATAATGTGCTATGTATTTCCAAATTGCAAAAAGTGGAGATGTTAAGTGTTAACTATAAAAAAGTATATGAGGTAATGGATTAGCCACTCCATGAGACAAAAATATATCAAAACATCATATTTACCCCATAAATAGAAAATATGTATAATTTAAAAATTTGCAAATTAAGTAAATAAATAAAAATTAATACTTTAAGCTATAGTAGTCTAGCCTGTTATAATACTACCCTAATTTTACAACCATATGGAAAGATTGTATTTGTATATATCTCCATTTCTTGCCTATCATTTGTAACTATTTTCCACATTAAGTACATCTTATTCATTTTGTGTCCATTTATCCTCATAAATGAAGATTTATAATCATTGCTTTTGTAGTTGTCTTTTAAATCAAATAAGAGGAAATAAGCATTTCAAACACAAACTACATTATACTGTCTTTTATTCCTTTCCATGTACTTGCCTTTACTTCTGTGCTCTTTATTTCTTCTTAAGCATTTAAGGTCCTGTCTGTTGTCACCCTACTATCCCTTGAGTATTGCTCACTTTATGATTTTCTGGAATAGTTTGATTTCTCTCTCATTTTTGAAGGATAGTTTTGCTGAATATGGAATTCTTAGTTTACAGTAGTTTTCTTTCACCATTTTGAATATGTCACGCTGCTGCTACCTTCAGGCTCTGAGGGTTTCTGATTAAATAAAAACCCACTCAATCTTAATGAATATCCCTCTACTGAATGAATGGCTTTTCTCTAACTGCTTTCAAGATTCTTTCTGTCTCTTAAAAAATATTATAAAAAGATTTATTGAAATTTGTCAATGACACACAGGCATCAAACACAAAGTTTGGTGTTTCTGAGAGGCAGGGGAAAAGCTGCTGCTGCTGTTTTTTTTTCAAGGAGACCTACACGGAGACACTCTATAAAGGAAGAGTCAAGATGTCTACATCTGTCTCTGACCCTGCCTTCACAATGTGTCTCCGTGTAGGTGTGCCTAAGTCTCTACTACTTGAAATTTACTTTTCTTCTTGGTTCTTTTAAATTAACTTTGATTTAATCAAAATTCAGATTAATTTTAGATTAATTAAAATTAATCTACTTTAATTTTTTAAATCACATCTCAGAAGTTTTTATCCCTGATTTCTCCAAATAATTTTTCTCTGGCCTAAGCCCTGTCTTGTCTCTTTCCAGAGTTCTCACTGTTTGTCTTTTGCTGTATTTGATGGTGTCCTAACAATCTCTGAGCCTCGAAGTTAGTCACTGTTGAAGGTTTGGGGACTCTTACATCTATTCTGCAAATACATATCATTCTGAGCACGTACACAGGCCTAAATATGTACAGTAGAACTTCCAGAGTTGACCACTTCCCTACATTGACCACTTCCTTCATCTGACTGAATTTTCATAGACCAGACATGCACCACCTGTATTAAGGTCCAGTTCTCAACCACCTTCACATATTAACCAGTTTGTCACAGTCCCTTGGGTGGTCAATGTACAGAGGTTCCACTGCATATGGCCTCCTAGATTCATTGAGACATTTTGGATCTTCTAACGTCCCACATGGACATCCCCTTCCTTACCTCTTCTTTTTAAGCATTTTGCTTAGTCTGTTGTTTTTCCCCAACTATTATCTACTGCCCCAAGCAATAGATAGTAGTTCAACAGTGGTTCAATAATTCAGCAATTGCTTCTGCTCACTTTTGATTAATGTCCCAGGGAAGATGACTGCTTGAACTGGGCAAACTCAATCAGGTCCAATAAATACAGCCTTGTAAATCAGAAATAATAACATTCTTTGGGAATGACAAATTACAGGTACTTCAACCACATTCTCCCTCCTCCAATTTCTTCTAAATTACTTGTTTTCACTATAATATTAGTTGTTGAAAAGCAAGGAAGGGAGAGAATTAGAATAGCTCAGGTTAAAATGCTCTGAAGCTTGTTTTTCTTAATGTGATTTAGCTTTTTATATAATTAAACTCTCCTGGGACTGGTAAAGTCTTTCTTAATTTCCCAGTTTTAAAATGTTTATTCTGACTATTTTTTTCCAGCATTCTCATTGCTTTTATGGTGGAGAAAATGTCCATGGGAACATACATCACCATTTTCACTCCTGTTACTCTGGCAAGGTTATTTCCTAAGGAATAGTGCAACACATATTTGTTTGTATAAAGTGAATTTTCAATTTGATCTTTAAAACCATAAAACCAAAACACTATAAAAACTGCTAAAAATATACAGTGGTTAAAATCATGGATCAATCAATTCTCTTGTGATAGATAAAAACGATAAATTTACCAGATGTTGATCCCACAATTCTTAAGTTACAATTCAACCTAATTACACACTAATAAAATAGTATTTCTATGTATGTTTTCTCCTTTTGAACAAACTTATAATATTTGAGTATGCAGACGTCAATTTCTTTATAAAGGCAGCTCTAAAAATAATATATTAAAGATATCTTGAAGTAGCTAATAATATACACTGATCAATCAATCTGGCAGAATTATGTGATCAACTACATAAAAATCTGTGATATTTTTCTTTAAATAATGTTAGAGGCAAGGTGGTTAGCTATGTTCAAATTTTTACCTTTCAGATTTATTGTAAAGTATTAGAGAAGAAAGAAGGTAAATAAACTGGAAATGCCGAGATAAAAATCAAAACCCACTTATAGTGAGTAATAAAATATATTAAATAAGTTGATATATGTTTCATATATATTTCCAGAAATGTTATATTTATTTTTTAAATTAAACCAGAAATAAATCCATTAATAAGTGATTTTGAAATGGCAAATAATCCATTATGATTTTTTTTTCAAAGCAGATGTTTTACTTTGGTAGTGGAGCATATAATTCTGCAAGGATAAGTGAGACAAGTTGGGAATGGTCACTGATGTATTTGAAACTGGCTCACATTCTTTTCAGGCCTATTTCTTTTTCATGCCTTATCTTGCAGACTTACTTGGAGAATAAAGATCCACTACCAACTTTGTATCCTTTTACAAGCAATAGGAACCTGACCTCCAAAGAATTTTTGAAGAACTGATCAAAAGTTAGGGGTTAAAGGACACTGTGTAACATTATTCCTTTTTTGTTGTTATTTGTTCATTTTATGGCATTTAACTAAAAAAGACAGACAAAAGACAAGGATATTACTCATTACCGACTAATAATCCTCTGCAGAAATCATTCACGCTGATGGTCAAGGCAACAAAAGAATTTTGTAAACCAAATAAAATAAATTCATGAAAATAGTTAGACTTCAAGGCAGCATACCAGCATAGGATGTTCCTTATTTGAGTTTAAGTTAACTCTATGAGTGGAGTCTACCAAAGATTTCAAGATGCCCCTCCCTTTCCCTCCACTCCCAAACCCACCTGCTACCTCACAGTGATAAACTTTGGACTTACAAGTTTGGACTGAACAAGTAGATATGGTCATGTGGAAATTAATGATCCTTGATAATATGTAAAATACCTTGGAAAAGACAGGCCCTATATTCACTGGAGAAAAAAGGAAGGAACCAGATATGAAAACAATATTAAAACAAAATTTCCTTACTTTCTGTTCTCAAAACTGTAATATAATTTCAAAAAATCGATTGCTAGTTTCAAGAATGAAATTCAATCCATTGGTTAACATGTTAAAAATGTGGATGAGAAAATTCTTATCTTGATAATTCAGCAAAACCCTAAGAGATTTTATTTCTTTCATGCCATACAGAAACCTGAAATTATTGATGTCCAAAAATAGGTACCTCTTCAAATCTGCAATAGTTTTACTTCAGATACAGTAAGGAAAAAATGATTAGAGAACCAATAACTTAGGATGTCTAGGATAAGTAGAATTTTTCCTTTTCTTTATGATGCCAGAAGTATTCTATACCCAGACAGCAGAAGTCTTTAATTTAAAATTTAAGCCAAAATTAAAAAAAAAAAATGCTTTCTGTGTGTTCAGGTAAGCTATGGATGAGAATAGGAAAGTCATTGGATTGAGACTATGTTGGCTAGTGGGAATTTTTTTATGGACCAGAAAACTCTTAGGGATTTAATACAGGACCTAAAATATTCAATGATGTCATCACTAGGAAGACTGATGCAAATTTCTTTGGTCAGTTCCTTCACATGTGATCTTAAACAAACACCACCTCCCAACACTCACACATCTCAGTACAAACAATAATACAATACAATACAATAATGCAATATGTTATTATTTTTGTAGGGATTGGAAGGAAGGAAGGAACTTCAGTACAGTATGTATTGAGCATGAGACTAATGTCTGAATGAAAGAAAGTGATAACCAAGAATAAGCCCACTAAATTTTGTTATGGTCACTGTAACAGCAATTATAACTCACTTAATTGTAGCCACTAGCAAGGGTCTTTGACAGAGGTTTGACTTAGGCTGCCCTACAGCCATGATCATTTCCAGTACAAAAGATTATATTCAGTAATACTAATTTTAACACCTCCACCTGGGGGCGGAGCCAAGATGGTGCACTGCAGCCAGCTTTTTACAGAAGCTCCCATCCAGAAGGAGGCTGAAAGGACAGAAGTTTAGCTACTTAGCTGATGGTTTGGAGCAGAGCCAAGAGAGAAGATTGAGGAGTACACTTCAACCTTCCTGAGGCGAGCTGCGACCCCAAAAAGACAACCAAAAGGTACAGAAAC
>CAUYQV010021672.1:0-32749 GCA_963574575.1 Galagoides demidoff
CGCCTGTGGTCCCAGCTGCTTGGGAGGCTGAGGCAGGAGACTCGCTTGAGCCCAGGAGTTGGAGGTTGCTGTGAGCTGTGATGCCATGGCACTCTACCCAGGGGGATAGCTTGAGGCTCCGTCTCAAAAAAAAAAAAAAAAGAAAAGATAGATTCTCAGCTCTACAGCAGTTATCCCAACTTTCTTCCTTGATCTTCTTGATCTTGACTCTAGAAACCGTCTTTTTTTTTTAATTGCAAAATGTAACTTTTGTTTGTCCAACAACACCAATTCTGTTTTCTGGTAAGAGGTTTAGCCTTTCTGTCCTCCCTTTTCAGATGAGAAGCTTCCTACTTAGTCATTCATGTTTGTTTGTCCTAACAGTTCAAATCAAACTACTTCCAAGTTATCTACGCTTTTTTTTTTTAAATAGATCAAGTTGTCTCAAGAGTTTTGTACTTTAAACTATTTCAGTTTACCATTTTTCCTTTGCATGGCTGGTATTGTATATTCCTAGGCAGGCATGTGAATACTATGGTGTGATTTGGTAGGAGTGATAGTGCGTTTACATTTTCCATAGTTCTCCAATCTTCCATGTGGAGACAAGTTTTTGTGGAGCTCCCTCGATTAACCTAGTGCTGGACTGGGAAGAGTTTTCCTACCTCCAGTTTGATCTAACGTCCTTTCACCCCTTGGAGTTTTCCCTGTGTCTAAATGGGATCATACCAATTTCAGAGAATGCAGAGAGATCTTAGTTATATTACACACATGCATGTATGCGTTCATTATCTGGTCTATGAAATTCAGGCTATGCTGACCTTCCCTTTGTTTGGTACTGAAGCCATTCCTGCAGCCCCTGTCTCAACTGTATAGTTAGCTCTTTCTTTCCTTACCACTTCCAGAACAAACTTAATTGTATCCTTTACCTTGTCTAAGGCTTAGTTGGAACGTTAGCTTGTATTTTAATCACTTCTGTCTAGACAATTGTGTGTCCTTGGTTTTTTCATAGATTTTTCTCAAATCTCAACTCCAGAACTTGGGGTGAATAAAAGCTAAGCAGTGTTGTTTTTCAGGTAAAGAGACTTTATAAGATTCAGAGTCTTATCCCTCCTGGCAGTTCCTTTTTATTCTTCTGAGTACAATACATAACTGTTTTGGTCTAATTGGTTTTTGTGTATTCTCACAATTTTCTTGGGCAAATTATTTACATTTGAGCTTATTCTTCCCTATTCTGTCTCACTTCTGTGTCTTTTCTGTTTGAAAGAGTAAAATTCTAGAAAAAAATTTGGAGCTACTGTCTTAATGGGATTTATCTGTTTGAAAGGAGTTTGGAGTAGAAAGAATAAAAGGTTATTTGTAGAATTGCCACAAGTATTTGTATAAGGGTCCCCCTTCTACCTGGGCTTATCACAACCTAACCTAGCAATTGATTCATACAATTTCTATTTAAAGTACTTTTTTGTTGGACTATTTTTGATTTTGCAGTTTTTTAAAATAATAAAATGATTTCAAATGGTAAAGGAATTCAAAAAATAATATAACTCATACTTATGAACCCCATCCAGATTTTAAAACTCTCAGAGTTAATATTTTTAAAGTTTAAACTGTAAAGTTATTAAAGTGATGTGTTTCTGGTAAAAAATAAAATAAAAATTCAACAGAAAATTATGAAGAGCAAAAGTCATTTGGGGGGGTGGGGCGTCATGTCACTATGTTCCCCCAAAAGTCATTCTTTTACATAATCACTCTTCTACCTCCCTAGACTTTGAGATATTTTTTGTTTGAAACATTTAAAATTTAAAAACTAAAATTTGTCTATTCAATTTTTTTTTTTTTTGAGACAGAGTCTCTGTCACCCTGGGTAGAGTACTATGGCATCATAACTCACGGCAACCTCATACTCTTAGGCTCAAGTGATCCTCTTACCTCAGCCTCCTGAGTAGCTGGAACTACAGGCATCTGCCACTTCACTGGGCTAGTATTTTTATTTTTAGTAGAAAAAAATGGGGTCTTGCTTTTGCTCAGGCTGGTCTCGAACTCCTAAGCTCAAGCAATACACCCACCTCAGCCTCCCAAAGTGCTAGTATTGTAGGTGTGAGCCACTGCCCCTGGCTAAAAATTTAAATTAAAAAATTAGAAATTAGCAAAAAAAAAAAAAAAATGAAAATGACCCAGAATCCCAATACGCAAGTTAACTATTGTTAAAGTGGAGGTGATGCTACTTTTTAATTATACTTTCATCACTTAATACCACATTATTAATATCATCACCTGAGATTTTGATCATAGCAACAAAGATCAATTCTGATCTTTGAGAAGTGTAAGAGAAAACCTTAGGTGAGGTGCAAGAAAGGTGATAAGTAGACCGCTAAGAACACTGCACTTCTACAGTCATACCAATCCCAGTTAGCCACTGTTCTTTCTCAGATGATTTGTCCTTGGAGTTTTGGTAATTTTTTGGTGAGGATTAGTAATTGGGTATTCATGAGTTGCCTCTGGTTGCTTTCCTGGACACTGTGAGGTTCATTAGGTTTGCTTTCCCTGCCTGTACGATGCATCTTCTCAGAGCCATGTACTCTGATTAATTGCTCATCTTATATTATACTATTTTGACCTTCTAAGACATAATGAATCAATCCTTCTGTTAAGATCTAAAACTAGAAATTTTAGCACATACGAAATGGGTTTTTTTGTTGTTGTTCCTAGAGAGTGGCTTTATTTATTGTGCCATGAGATGTTGAATCCATATTATGGACTCTTCCAGTATTCCACAGACAATATTTACATGTTGCAAATCAACCCAGATTCTTCAATCAACCCTGTAAGTATGAATAAATAAGGAGGTAGGGGATTTAGATGGAGAATTTTTAAGATGGATTTTCAGTTTCAGTCCCAAATCTTGGTTTATTCATTGTAGACTTAAAGATAATGGTAAGTAAAACATCTAAGGGTAGAGTGAGAACAGAATGAAGATGGCAGATTTCCATCCTGCATTCTTAGTGTCAGGATCAGATCACTGGGTATGTTATTTTGAAGGAGGATAGGGTGAGATTGAGCTGCTCACTCAGAACAGTTCATTGCTATTTAATGAATGTCAGGATGATGGCTGCATTTGTTAAGATTGTCATTCTGAGAAGTGGGTTATAGAGTCCTTCCTCCTCCCAGTCAGAATTGAAATACAATAGAACCTCCGTAAGTTGACCACTGAAGGGATTATAGCAAACTGTCGACATACGAACATGGTCAACACAAGGAACTAGAACTAATGTACTGACACATACATGTGGTGCATGTCCAGTCTGTGAAAATCAGGTTAACTTAAGGAGGTGGTCAACCATGGAGGTTCTACACATGATGACACCCCTTAGCATGCTTGTTTTAGAGCTGAGAAAGTAAGTGCAGTGTTTGCTTGCTAGGCCTCAGGGTGGGCAGCCAGTCACCAGAGGACTCCCCTGTGGGGCCATGTACATTGTCAGGGCTGTGCACAAGGCCACCAAGGTGAAGTCAGGGGACATTCAAATGTGAAAGAACATGTTACCAATATGGAAGGGAAGTTTTGACTAATTTTCTGAGATGATTATAATTCAAACCTGAAAGTAGAAACGTGCGATTTCTTAGTTAAAATCTAGAATGGCTCTTTTACTTGGCTTATTTTCCTGTGTTCCTTGTCCCCTTACCCCCAGGCCTTAGGATTTCTTCTCTTTCTTGTGGGATGTAGATTGGGAGGGAGGAGGAGGGGAATTGCCCTTTTCTTTTGGGCATAAAGAGGAGGAAAAAGAGGACAGCTTCCTGGGTGTGCGACCTGCATACAGCACAAGGCCCTTGCCACTGTGAAGGTCCCATGCTTGGTTTGATTCTTTGCTGTCAGTGAACTGAAATTATCAATCATTTTTGAATAAGAGGCAACACATTTGGTGGCGCCCGTTGCTCAGTGGGTAGGACGCTGGCCATATACACGTAGGCTAGCCGGCTCGAACCCAGCCCAGGCCAGCTAAACAACAATGACAACTGCAACAAAAAAAAGAGCCGGGCATTGTGGCGGGTGCCTATAGTCCCAGCTACTCGGGAGGCTAAGGCAAGAGAATCACTTAAGCCCAAGAGTTGGAGGTTGCTGTGAACTGTGACACCATGGCACTCTACAGAAGGCAACATAGTGAGACTCTGTCTCAGAAAAAAAAAGAGGCTCCACATTTTCATTTTGCAATGGGCCTAGCAAATTTTACAACAGTTCTAAGGACAAGGTGCTGGACCTAAGTGCATATAAACTGTTGTCCAGCAAAGGTATACAAAATACATGCCATAAATTTTGTCTATCTAAGCAGCTTCTTTCATCTGATGGTAAGAAGAGCCCGTAAGAAACACAGTCAGTGTTTGGTTGCCTCTGGGATAGACAGTTCTCTCTGGAAGCTTAGAGAAAGCATAAGATCTCATTGGCTGGGCTTTTCCTAACAAATTTGTGTTCTCTGGTGCCTCCTGCAGGACCACTTGTCTTATTTCCACTTTGTGGGTCGGATCATGGGGCTGGCTGTGTTCCATGGACACTACATCAATGGGGGCTTCACAGTGCCCTTCTATAAGCAGCTGCTGGGGAAGCCTATCCAGCTCTCAGATTTGGAATCGGTGGATCCAGAGCTGCATAAGAGCTTAGTGTGGATTCTGTGAGTACTCAGACTTGGTGCTCCCTGCTGTGTTTATTGTATGCACCCATGTGCATGTATATCTATTTGGGGGTAAGAAGTAAAGAGACCATTATAAACAGAAACAAAAAAGCAGATTTAACAAAAATTACTTAATTGACTTATTTTTCTCATGATGGATGTTTGGCCAGTTTCTATAGCTGTTTCCTTGAATTATTGAGGTAAGATCATAGATGTTAACAAGCTGATCCCTAGGCCTTGGAACACTATAGAATGTCTCCAGTTAATCTATAGAGGAGCCAAGAAAGTTTCAGAATTAGTATTTAGTTACATTTATCCTAGAATTATCCTAAATAAAGCTCTTTTAAGAGCATTAAGCACAGTGACAAGATGTATCCTTGGTGTCTCAGATCCTTGTGAAAGATGGTCTCTCAGGGATAGAGGATCATGGCTCCGGTGAGGGGAGGGGAAGTGGAGGAGAAGAGCTGAGCCAGGGCCTTCATCTGTGCCCGAGTTTCACATGTTCCAATGCAGGGAGTCAGGGGAAGTCCACCCAGCTGTCCTCTTCTCCCCTTGCCGCCCTGGGTCTGACAGTAAGTAAATCCTGTGTGTGTGTTTCTTTCTTTCCACCAACTGCCCCACATGATATTCTATTCTTACTGTGTAGTGGCCAAGGTCTAACTGACATTGTCTTCTGTCCTACTTTGACAGAGAGAATGATATCACCCCGGTGCTGGACCACACTTTTTGCGTGGAACACAATGCTTTTGGGCGGATTCTTCAGCATGAACTGAAACCCAATGGTAGAAATGTGCCTGTCACAGAGGAGAACAAGAAAGAATATGTTCGGTAATGTCCAGGGCAGCCTCAGTGGTTGCCTGTGGGGACAGCCAGATGCCTGGGATCATCCTGGGTGCAGCTGGGGTCATGTTTCGATTCCTGTAGCTCCTTCACTGTGTGAAACCTTCCTGTCTGCGATGGCACTTGTGACCAGAGTCACATTAATGGAGGCAGTTTTCAGAAACCATCAGCAACAGCAGTGGTGGGTCTGCTGGGGGCCCAGATGAGTCTAGGCTGGCCCAGGTGAGGGAAGGACATTCAGGTGACCACTGGATTCTGAGTGCAGAGACGGGGTGGTCAGGAGACAGCAGCCCAGAGGGTTCTTTGTGCTCAGTCTCGAGGATGCTATCGTGACAGTGTCTTTTCTACCTTATACTTGAGGCTGATCCATACTAGAGACTAGGTGCTCACCCTGGCTATTCAGAAGCAGGAGTGTGCGTCTGTGCTGGGACTGACACACAGTTCCCATGCCATATCATGTAGTATTTTCAAATATACTTTTAAATTATGGCAGTTGCTGTAACAGGTCAGGTTAAAATCCCACTGCTTTTACAGTATCCTGCTGTTTTTAGTGAAGACTCAAAATGCATTAGGGCATGTTCTGATTCATTTTTAACCTGAAACTAAGACTTGGTGCTGCCAGCTGGTTTGGGGTTGTCTGTGTGGGGAGGGGCCAGGCCAGGTGTTCTGCTCAGTGGGACTGTCTGCATCATGTTCACACATTTGTTGGATTGTGATATCAGAACCTGCTAATGAAGGAAAATCCATTTGGTACTGCTCCCTAACCTGTGAGTTTTTCTTTCAGGTTGTACGTAAATTGGAGGTTTATGAGAGGAATTGAAGCCCAGTTTTTAGCTCTTCAAAAAGGGTTCAATGAGCTTATTCCTCAACACCTACTGAAGCCTTTTGACCAGAAGGAACTAGAGGTATGTTTTTGGCATGAGGAGTCAATTCAAGGCATGGCAGGGTTCTAGAGTGACCATTGTTTGCCTGTTTTAAGTCCTTGCTGCAGAGGAAGGCTTGCATTTTCTCCTGGTAAGCCCAGGAGCCTGTCAGGGGTCCCAGGTCGAAGTGGGGCCAGAGTGAGAAGGGATCCAAGGGCTTTTGTGCCAGTGTGTAACAAGCACAGTGTCACTGGTGGCAGTAAGCCTGAATCACTCAGGAAATCGTTCATGGTGTTTGTGTCCTCTCCTACTTCCAAGCTCTCTAGCAGGAGGGAGTCCCAGTTATACTCATCTCTGATTGGAGAAATTATCTGATGTGTATATATATATATACATAACCCAATTCTCCCACCATGTCACCTTTTTGTTTTTAATTTGGTCATTCTCAGACTGAGAATAAAATTATTGTCCTCTCTAGTCAGACTTCATGTACTTGAACATAATGATTCATTCATCCCTCAGCCATCTCTATTTGGTATTAAATAGCTCAAGCCTTTCAGATTGTTCTTATAGTCCTTCTGGTACCAGTGAGATGCCGAGAGCTTGCAAGCCAAGGCAGGCTCCCTTGGACGGAGCAGTAGTTCTGGGGTCAGCTTTTTAAACAGGCTGTGGAAACACACTTCATCTATCCCAGCCCCACATAACCCTTGCTGAACTTTCGTCCCTTCAGACTTGAAA
This sequence comes from Galagoides demidoff, assembly GCA_963574575.1. Classification (NCBI taxonomy): domain Eukaryota; kingdom Metazoa; phylum Chordata; class Mammalia; order Primates; family Galagidae; genus Galagoides; species Galagoides demidoff. The sequence goes on from CAUYQV010021672.1 coordinate 7,079, forward strand.
CACATGTTGTTGAGTATCTTGCAGAAGCCACTGTGATGGACCTTTCACAGTTAGCTCTGTTCGATCTTGCTAGTTTGTTCTTTGATCCTCCCTCCTCCCCAATGCAGAGCAGAAACACAAACTTTGCTAATAAGATAACTTTATATCAGTAGCTGTGCTGTGCTCTGTGGTCCTAGGGCAGCAAACCAGCCTGGCCTTCAGGCCTACTATTAATTTATAGCTGGTTCTTCTCTCATCATCTGTCTAGTTTATTTGGACATGGATGCTTCTTGGCTTGGGAACTAAGTTTTTAACTCCTCTCATATAGTGGGAATCTAGGAGGCATGTAATAATATTGGTCTATACATTGTGGAAGTAACTTATCTTTAAACACCTTCTCAGTTGATAATAGGCGGCCTGGATAAAATAGACTTGAATGACTGGAAGTCAAACACACGACTGAAGCACTGTGTGGCTGACAGCAACATCGTCAGGTGGTTCTGGCAAGCAGTGGAGACATTTGATGAAGAAAGGAGGGCCCGGCTCCTACAGTTTGTGACTGGATCCACAAGAGTCCCTCTCCAAGGCTTCAAGGCTTTGCAAGGTGACTGACGTGGAGGCAGGGCTATTCGATTACACATGTACACTGAGGATGTTCTGAAACACTGAGGAAGACCTGAAAGATGATTGGGATGTTTTTTCTAAAACATCCACTAGAAAATGATATAAACAAAATGTTCAGCACCACAGAGGTGCCTACTGGGTAGGTGCTATCTGGTCTGTGAGCAGGTGTAGAGGCCCCGCTGAACAAAGACTACACAGCCACTCTGGGGCCTGTGGGTTCTCACTTCCTCACTTCTTCCAAAAACCTGAGAGGGTTGATAAGCAGAGGCATTTGGGTATCTGGTGAGGCTGTGACTACCTACTTCTGTGAAGCCAGCTTACCTAAGACCCAGGTGGGGAGTATTGGGTGACCACCCCCAGTCTTAAAGCTGTAGATGAAGTCCTATTTAGCCATGAACCACACTGAAGGAAGATGTTGTACTCAATCTGTTTAGTTGTATGTGGGGTGGAATCCACAGGAAAGGTCCTGAGCTTCCCATTAGGAGGAACATGTTAGACAGACAGCCTGGCATGTCATCTCTTACACTTAGTGTCTGGAAGGAGCACAGTGAAGACTATTAATATATTGACAACCTTTAGATAGGGTTAGGTATACAGATATATTACAAATACAGAATATTGCCTCTGAGGCTTTCAAGAATCTCATTGAACTTCATCTGGCTTTGGTTATGAGGGTACTTGTGCCTTTTCCATAGTGACCTCTGCCTATAGAATTTTTGCAGGGGGGCTCTGCATGTATAAAAAGGATTCTAGATGAGCGTTCCCTAACCCTTTGTATATGGCGCCTCCATCTGTAGAGCCAGCTTACTAATTCCAGCTATTCCCAGTGCCCTTTCTTATCTAATTATCTTCCAACCTAGAGAGCCTGTCTTAGCAGGGATTATTCTCTCCATGACACAGATGAGGAAACTGAGACTCCATGAGGTGATAGGATTTATCAGGGGTCCTCAAACTTTCTAAACAGGGGACAGTTTACTGTCCCTCAGACCATTAGAGGGCCGGACTGCAGGCCCCAGGACAAGTCGGCTAGTAAGCAGGGCAGGCAGCAGCGGCAAAAACACCCGCAGGCCAGATAAATGTCCTAGGCAGGCTGCATGTGGCCCATGGGCTGTAGTTTGAGGACGCCTGGGATTTATTTTCTCCCCAGGAAAAAGTAAGGTGGTGAGCAGTAAGCTATCACCTTACTAGGCAGGAATCTAGGTTTTGTGATTCTTGAGTCTTGCTTGTCTCATGACATCACCATCACCCTCTTGCTAAACATTCCTATTTAGAAAAAATCTCTGTGTCTATAAGAATCTTAGCAGTATCCTCCATAATTGGATGGGCATTGGCTAAGTATCCCTGTAGCCTTTAGAAGGGGGTGGGGGGGAGGGATCAGCCCAAATAAGAGGTCCAATGTGACCAGGGGTCACCTGACAGGAAAGGCAACTGAATGCTGCAGGGCATGGTGGGAAACTGGTTCCTTAATTCCAAGAAATCTAAGCTTAGGGATACAAAGCAGGCATCAAGCATCCAGGGCCCAGCAGAATGTGTCCCCAGAAGTACCTGCGGCATGCCTGGCACAACTTGCCCTGGCTCCCCAGGAGATGGGGCTCAAAGTGTGGTCTGAGAGGAAGGTGCCCCTTCTCCCTACTGCCCACCAAGGTACATCCAGGACCGAGTGGGCCAGACTCACCTCCAAGTGGCCAGAGACTCTCTCAACTCCATAAAGATAGTAATCTCTGTTTGCCATCATCTCTCTTGGCTTGGAGTTCTACTGCTGACTTGTGCCCAAGTCAAAGAGAACATCTGTAAAAGTGCAGGAATGAATATCAGCAAGACAGAGGCCAGTGGCCTCTGCAACCACCTTGCCCTGTGTCCTGCAACCCTCTGTCAGCAAACAGTTGGTGCCAGCTTGGCCCTATCTTTGCAGCCGTGGTGGGGGCTGCTGGCCAGCTTGGTGCCCACTTGGGGCTGAGTTTGGAAGGACTCAGGGTACAGTGGAGCCTGTTCTACAGAATTGGTTGGCAAGTCCTCTAGTCCAAAGGGTAGGTACAAATAGGTTTGACTCTTGGTTCCCCCACTGGAGTAGGCTCATTGTCAGAGTGTACATAGGAGACTTCTCATCAGTCTTTGCTTTGCCCCCACGAAAATGTTCTAAAATGTCTGAATTTTGTCACTTGATGGCCATTGCAGGCATATCCTAAAACTGGACGTGTGAACACCATTTTCCTCTGGTGGCATTATGGGCTGAGAATGTGGTCCAAAGGGACCTTGACTCATGGGAGCCATGTGGCCAGAAAACACTGTGGCTTTGCCTTGAAGTGCATTAACTAGAATGTTGTCTTGTAAGGTTCTACAGGCGCGGCAGGGCCCCGGCTCTTCACCATCCACCTGATAGATGCAAATACAGACAACCTTCCGAAGGCCCACACCTGGTAAGGACCACTGCTATGGAATCACTATGTCCTGGGAGCCTGTTTCTGAAGGATGCAGTTGTTCATGAGACAGAGTCTCACTTTCTTGTCCTCAGTAGAGTGCCATGGTGTCACAGCTCATAGCAACCTCAAACTCTTGGGCTTAAGCGATTCTCTTACCCCAGCCTCCCAAGTAGCTGGGCGCCAGCCTCCCAAACAGCTGTGACTACAGGCGTCTGCCACAACCCCCATCTATTTTTACAGATGAGATCTTGCTGTGGCTCAGGCTGGTCTTGAACTCTGAGCTTAGACAATCCATCTGCCTTGGCCTCCCAGAGTGGTAAGATTACCGGCATGAGCCACTGCACCCAGCCCTTACTTTCTTATTTGTAGGACTTTATTTGTAGTTTCATTTATGCAAAGTCTCAGATAATGACTGGCAATAGCACTTATGTCAATGGATGAATACTTTATACTATGCCATAGAAGAGAGTTATCAAAAGTCATTTTTTTAAATGAAACTAATCCTGTGAGCTATATAATTATTTAGTGTTGGTGTTTCAGCTACAACTTGTGGCTTCCACTCCAGCAGGCTCTAGTGTTCATCTTTGCTGGGGCTCAGTGCATTACTAATTGTGCTTGTGCATCTGTCAGTAGGGAAGATTGTACAGTTTTAGTTTGGATTTATTGGTCTTTATGTGACATTTCTGGGTCCCCATTTTCCTTCTGGGAACTTTGTCTACAGCAGATGTACCTTGTCCACTGAAAAATGTTTTTCTCCTAAATTTTAATTTAAAAATTAATATCCACAATGGATTATTTTCTTTATGGTTTAAAAATCCAGTCACCTACATACACATTGTTTCAGAACCATTTGTTCAGAAGAACAGCCATGTCTCCTTCAGGAGAGCTGGTTCCAAATGTTGCCAAGATGCAACATGATATGATAGAAGGTTCCTGACTTGGAACCCAAGAGTGTGGGTTCAGATTCTGGCTCTGACACTTCTAATGATGTGATTTGGATATGTTAATATTCTAACTGGGTTTTCCACATCTGAGAAACAGGTGTTCTGGGATGTAGTGGGTTACCAAGCTCTGAGCGTGGCTGTGGTGTCTGTTATAGGCACCTGCCATGTTGACACATGGCAGCTGTGCTCCTTAACATATGGCTTTTGTCCTTTAGTAGTTTAGTGTTTGGAGTAAGATGGATATGAAAAATGTCCTCTGATGCTAAAGCTCCAGAAAAAGAGTGCCTGCCATCAAACCCAATTCTTCCCTGACAAAAACCATCCATAATTGCTTAACCCCTAGAAATTCAATAGGCCACTAAATGTCTCTGGGTCACGGTTTTGTGTTTCTCAATTAGTTACATGATAATAAATTCTTAAAGGATGTAATTTTCTTCGCACAAATACTGGAAATGAATTTCCCCATGGAAATATTGAGTCAGAAATTTAATATGCATCTCATCTTTTACAGACTTGACATTTTATTAGTTTTAAGACCTAGCTTATTTTTGCAGGGAATTTTCCAGACTGCCTCATTTTGGTATTAAGAGGAATCAAATCCCAAAAGAATAGACAGATAACACAAGAATTTGTTAGTGTTGACTTGACTAATGGCCAGTCTTGGATTATAGGGGCTGTCAATGGGGTATTCCCAGTATAAAAAAATAATTTCTTCCAAAGATAGACAAGTTGAGAGCTTTGTCCTAATATAAGCAGTTAATAGTAATTTGGTTCTAATTTGGTTTTGAAAGTATTAAGATTTATTTTGCTGTATGTTGATTAAAACCTGTTTGCATTAAAGAATAGCAGTGGTAAAGTGGAGGACTCACACTGCCCTCCCTGCCCTGCAAACTAGACAATGAAAGCTTCCCTTTCTCTGCACCCTCACCCACTGCACCAACTCCCACCACTAGGTACCTATCCTTGACCTTGAAGTTGGTTCTAGGGCTAGGCTGCCCCTAGCAGTGACTTTTCCTCCTTTGTCCTTTTCCAGCTTTAACCGGATTGACATCCCACCTTATGAATCCTATGAGAAACTCTACGAGAAGCTGCTGACAGCTGTGGAGGAGACCTGTGGGTTTGCTGTAGAGTGAAGAGCAACCAAAGGCAACAGAGTCTAGCTCATGACCACCAGACCAAAAGCATATAGCTTCTGTGTGCCTCCCACAAAGCTGGCTGAGGCCCTGGAATTCTGGATTATCTGAGGGAAGAGGGTTGTCTGCCTCCTTTTATTAGAGGAGGGGGACAGGAGACTTTCATTGGTGGCTCCTACCCATATATCCCTCCTTTTGTTATAGTACTCCCAACCCCTTCCATCACTCATCCAATAAAATACAGCCAGGTTTAGCCTTTGGCCTCGGTCACACAGGATAGTCTACAGTTGCAACCCATGTGGTGATAAGGCTCACAGTCCTGTGCACTTTACAGGAGCATCAACCAACCCACAGTTAGGGGACTGAGCCAGGCTTAGGGTTTGGAACTGGTAGAGATACCAGTTGTTCCATCTCAGAAAAATCTTGAGGCCCTTTTCACATTCAGAAGCAACTGGAAATCTTACCAGAGCTCAGATTCCAAATTTTACATCATTGAAGCCTGTTCTGAGTAGCAGATTGGTTTCTAACTGAAAAATAACTGTATATTATATACACTTATTGGAATTCTGCCACAGCAGGAAACAAGTCAAAATGTTTTTTCCCTTTGAAAGGTGAAGGAATTAGACTAGCTTTTACTGGAGGCCCAGGGGGTTTTGTTTTGTTTTGTTTTGTTTTTTTCAGGGTATCCTGGCTGGAAATTTGTTTTGCACAAAGAAAATTATCTTTTCTTTTTAAGGGTCCCTTGTGCTGCATTATCTATCCAGTTTGACATTTTTTTTTTGGTGAAAACACCAAGTAACAGAGCTTATAAAAAGAACAGACTTAACCAGCCCCAGAGCTAGTCAGTCCCAAAGCTGTGACTCTTGTGCCACCATTGTCTATAGAGAAACATTGACTGTGTCACTGAAGAGTACTAACAAACTATGCTACGGTAATTGCTGAGAGCTAAACTAACAAAACAAAATTCTGTGATCATAGCTGCTGGGTTGGTGTGAACTCACTTAAAAGAAAGGGAGAAAGAGTAATCTCAAAGTCATAAATTTACCCAAAGTGTTCTTGTTTTACAAGAAGTAAGGCATGGATTCAAACCTATGACCTCAGAGAGGACAACTCCACACTGACTCATTTGGCTCTTTCCCCAAGAGCGGATGGTGACACTAACAACTAGATTCACTTGCCCAAATGTCTGTATATGATGAGGAAGGCCAAAGCAAGCTTAGACTCGAAGTTTCCATTTCCAGTTTGCACAAAAGTTCAAACAGTATTTTATTTTAAACAAAGTGGCTTGATTTCAGATAGCCAGACTTCGGGAAAAAGCAGCAGCAGCAGCAGCAACAAATTTTCCTGTATGGTTTGTTTGTTGTTTTTGTTTTGGGGTGGGGGTGAGTACAGGGTAATCTACTAGCAAGACATTTCACTGCTGTTGAAGTCTCTTTAAGCAATGGGATCCAGCTCTGAGTCTGAGGTGGCCTAGGAAGAACCTTTTGAACAATTGTTTTTATCTGTTCTTTTTTGTTACTGTTGCCTGTAGACCTCTGTGGTGGCTGTGAAGGATACTTACCCTCCTGCATCCTGCTGTGGCTCCTTTGCCTGCCTCAGAAGCAGTTTGTGGTCTGATGTGGGGAATGCTCAGATATCACAGGTCATAGACTCTCCCCCTGACAAGAGGCATGCCCATTTGATGTGCTGTGAACTGTGAGAGAGCCACATTTCTGGGCTGCTGATGTTCTAGGATAGACTGGCAGCAAGAGGAAAGTTTTATCCATTCAAAATGTCCAGGCCAAATTGGGCTTATTCTCTTGCACAAATTCTTCCTTGTCCCAGTTCGGCTTATCCTTTGTCTCATTCATAATGATGCTTTCTGAGGTTGTTCTAGAAACTGGTTCCCCGGTGAGTCTATCCAGTCTTCCCTTAGTCTTCCTCTTGAAGGTGAGGAAGTGAAAATGATAGACCTCCCTCAGAGTGTCTGCTCTCTAACTTGAGCCTAAACTGTGGGAGGCATAAAAGACAGCCAACAGAGAACTAACGCTGTCTCCAGAATGAGGTCAGAAGCACTGCCTGATTTTCCTGGTGGTGTTACCCAAAATCTTCACTAATTAGGAAGGAAACCAGGGTCTTGTGGTTTAAAACACTTTGAAGCAGGAATGTTGCATATGACGCCTTTTAAACTACCTTCTTGCTGTTGGGAGGAGTTGGGGGCGGGCCTTAGAAGCCACATCCGCCAGCCCCATGCCAGTAGGTGCTGCCTCTTGTGGGTCAGTGTCACTTCATCCAAAATCCAGAGGGTTGTGTCCTGGGGCCTCTTTGGCCTGGCAGACACATGAGTTCCCATCCCATACAGGCCTCATCTCTGCTTTTCTACTTGCACGGGCGCGTGGGTTTGCTGCCTCTTTCTTGGGCACCGCCATAGCTGTGTGAGTGTCGCAGACGTTTTAGAGCTCCAGTTCACTCTTCCCAAACAGGCCTCTCTGTCAGTGGCATTGTATTTATGGAACCTTAAATACCTATAATGGTTTGGTCTTTTTAAACCACCCCAAAGAACACAAGGTGGCAAGCAAATGGTAAAAGCTCCCGATTGCTCCACTTTGGTCCACGTGAAGCCCATTCACGTGTGATCTTGTTCATTGCCTCTCTTGGTGGTCCCAGACGACCCACCCACTTCCCCTTGCCCCTCTGCCCAGATGCTTCAGGGGCATGACTTTGCAGGCTTGTCCTCACCAGCGGTCATCAGCCGACACTCAGGGACGTAGCAAACCACCCCTCTGCCAGTGCTTCCGTAGGAAAGGCCAGGGCTGCCTGGGGTGCTTGGGGTGATAGGGAACAGCTCTCTTGAGTTCTGAAGGAGGATCTGCCACCAGATCGAGCTTTGACCCCTCAGCTTTGTTCAGCTGTATGGTTCAAATTCAGGCTAGGCGGTCATCAAATCTGACACGTCAGGAATGGCCTGCAGAGAAAATGCTGCCCCATCCCACCTGCAGCCAGGTGTGTACCGCACAGCAGCCTTCCCGAAACATAGTATGAATTTTTAAAATTTGTTTATTTTTGTTTCTCAACCACTTTATAATGTATTTTTTAATTTATTTTGTAATGTCTTGTTTTTAAGTATTGCTGCTATCCTTGTTATTCTTCCCACTGTTTTTATTGCTGATTTATTTTGTGGAAGTTGTACACTAATGTCCTGTTTTATGTCAAAATCAAAAGTATTTAAAGAAATACTAGTTCTATTTAATGTGGTTATGGAACCAGCTGGAAACACAAAACAAACTGATTGTACAGCAGGCTGGACCCGGGAGGTCAGGTTCATTTTGTTACATATGCAATAAACTCACGACTTTACATTTTTGGTGTCTGTTATTTTTGGTGTGGAAATGAAATTCCAGTTTCTTTACAATCCTAGAAGAAAGGAAGTCAAAAAATACTGGCAAGGGCAGTTTAAGGAAAAAGGCAAAGTTAAGAATAGAATTATTAACAATATCGAGAATATGATACAGTTGGTTGAAAATACTCTATCAAAACTGGTAGTATTGGAAAGTTTAAAATTTGTTGACTTCTTTACACATTGGTCATATTTGTTGATCTGAGGGGTTTTTTTTAATACTTTTTTACTGTAGTAAAAATACAAATAGCCCTTCGTATCCATGGGTTCAGTATCCATGAATTTAATCAAGGACCAAAAATAGAAAAATAAATGGATGGTTTTTGTCTGTACTGAACATGTATTGACTTTTCTTGTCATTATTCCCTACACAACACAGTTTAACAGGTATTTATGTAGCTTTTACATTGTGTTAGGTTTTATAAGTAACTAGAAGTGATTTAAAGTATACAGAGGATATGTGTAGTATGCAAACACGACATTATTCTATATCAGGGACTTGAGCATCTGTGGATTTTGGTATCCTTAGAAGGTCCTGGAACTAATCCCCACAATACTGAGGCGCGACTGTATACATAGTATCATGACTTTAACCACTGGTAAGTATACAGTTGGTGGCATTACATATAATATGTTCACAATGTGGTGTGACCATTCCCACTATCTATACCAAAAAGTTTTTCATCATCACCGACATGAATGCTGTCCCCATTAATCCATAGCTACCTATTCCCACTCTCCCATGATTTTGGTGACCTCTATTCTACTTTCTGCCTCTATGAATTTGCCTCTTCTGTGGAATCACACAGTATTTGTCCTTCTATGTCTGGCTTATTTCACTTAGTATAATGTTTTCAAGGTCCATCCATGTTGGGACATGTTATCAAAATTTCATTCTTGAAAAACATTCCATTGTAGAATGACCACATTTTGCTTATCCCTTCATCTCTTGATGGATCCTTGGTATCTACTTGACCTGGCCATGATACCCAATTTTTCATCAAAAATCAGCCTAGATTTTGCTATGAAGGTATGTTTTAAATGTGGTTAACATTTAAATAAATGGACTTTGAGTAAAGCAGTTTACCTTCACCTCATCAGTTGAAAGCCTTAAGGGAAGACTGAGGTCCCCCAAGGAAGAAGGAATTCTGCCTGTAGGCTGCCCTTAGACTCAGGACGGCAGCCTCAAATCTTCCCTGGGTCTTTAGTCTTACCTGACAAGTTTGGACTTGGCAGCCCCCACAATTGTGTCAGCCACTTCATTATAATAAATATATTTTTTTCTCTCTGTCTATGCATCACACATACACATACATCCTATTGGTCCTTTTGTTGGAGAACACTGACTTGTGTACTTTGGTTCTACCTTTTTTGGCTGTTGTGAATAATGCTGCTATTAATACAGGTATACAAATATCTGTTCAAGTCCCTGCTGTTGATTCTTTCGACTGCGGACCTGGAAGTGAAATTGCAGGGTCACATTGTGGTTCGATGTTTAACTTTTTGAGGAACCACCAAATTGTATTCCACACTGGCTGCATAAATTTTACATTCTTAAGAGCAGTGCAGGAGTGTTCTAATTTCTCTGCATCCTCACCAACACTTATTTTCTGCTTTGTTTTTTAATAATAACCATTCTAAGTAGGTGTGAGATGGTATCTCACCTTAGTTTTTATTTGCTTTTCCTAACAATCTTGAGTATCTTTTCATGTACTTATTAGCTATTTGTGTATCTTCTTTGGAGAAATGTCTATTCATGTTCTTTGCCCTTTTTTTCTTTGTCCATTTTTAAATTCGATTTTTTTGCTGAGTTGTAGGTATTAATATATTCTAGATGTTAATCCCTTATTAGATATTATTTGCAAAATTTTTCCCATTTCATAGGCTGCATTTTCACTCTTTCCACAGTGTCCTTTGATACATAAAAGTTAATTTTGGTGAATCAATTTTTATATATTTTTCTTTTGCTTGCCTGTGATTCTAGTGTCATATCCAAGAAATCATTCCCAAGTCCAATGTCATGAACATATTCCTCAATATTTTCTTCTAAGAGAGTTAAAGTTAGCTTTACATTTAGCTTTGATCCATTTTGAGTTAATTTTTATATATGGTGTGAGATAAGGGTTCAACTTGATGATTTTGCATGTAGATATCTAGTTTTCCCTATGTCATATGTTAAAAAGACTCCTTTCTCCAGCCAAGCACTGTGGCTCACGCCTGTAATCCTAGCACTCTGGAAGGCCAAAGCTGGTGGATTGCCTGAGCTCACAGATTCAAGACCAGCCTGAGCAAGAGTTGAGACCCTGTCTCTTAAAAACAGCTGGGCATTGTGGCAGGAGCCTGTAGTCCCAGCTGCTAGGGAGGTTGACACAAGAGAATCTCTTGATCCCAAAGGTTGGAGGTTGCTGTAAGCTGTAACACCAGGGCACTCTACTGAGGGAGACAAGTGAAACTCTATCTCAAAAAAAATAAAGACTCCTTTCTCCATTGAATAATCATAGCACCCTTGCTGTTAAGTAAATTGGCCATGCATGAGGATTTATCTCTGGTTTCTCTATTCTATTACATTGGTCTATATGTTTGTCCTGCAACCAGTACTGTACTGGTAAGTATGTAAGTAAACTTTATAGTATACTTCAAAGTCTGGAATTATAAGTCTTCCAAATTTATTATTCTTTTTCAACATTGTTTTGGCTATTCATGTGCAATTCCATATGAATTTGAAGATTAGCTTTTCCATTTCTGTGAGTAAAGTAAAAAGGCCATTGGAATTTTTATGGATGGTATTGACTCAGTAGGTCATTTTGGGTAGTACTGACATCTTAACCAAGTTAAGTGTTCCAATCCATGAGTGTCTTTTCATGTACTCAGATTTTAATTTCTTTACATAGTTTTGTTATTTTCAGCATACAAATGGTGAATCTTTCATTTCCTTGCTTATATTTATTCTTAAGTATTAATCCTAGATGCTGTTATGGATATAATTGCTTTCTTTAGGTTCTTTTGTTGATTTTGTTGATTATTCATTGCTAATGTATAGAAACACAACTGCAGGCTCAGCATCCGTAGCAGCAGTTACAGGGACAGCTGCATGCACCAAGGCTGGTGGGTTCAAACCCAGCCCAGGCCAGCTAAACAACAATGACAACTGCAACAAAAAATAGCTGGGTATGTGGCGGGCGCCTGTAGTCCCAGCTACTTGGGAGGCTGAGGCAAGAGAATCACTTAAGCCCAAGAGTGAGGTTGCTGTGAGCTGTGACACAACAGCACTCTACCTAGGCCACCATAGTGAGACTCTGTCTCAAAACAAACAAACAAACAAAAAAAACAGCATTTACATGTTGATCATGTACCCTATGACTTCGCTAAACTCATTTACCAGCTCTAGTAGTTTTCTTGTGGACTCTTTGCAAATTTTTGATTTTTGTTTTTTTGAGACAAGATCTCACAGAGTCTCACTCTGTGCCCTGTAGCCTGGGTAGTGTGCTCCTAGCTCACAGCATCCTAGCTTGTAGCATCTTCAAACTCTTGGGCTCAGGTGATCCCCTTGTCTCAGCCTCCTAAGTAGCTGGGACTATAGGTGCTTGCCACCAATGTCTGGCTAGTTTTTCTTTTTTTTTTTTTTTGAAACAGAGTCTCACTATGACACCCTTGGTAGAGTGCTGTGGCCTCACAGCTCATAGCAACCCCAAACTCTTGGACTCAAGTGATTCTCTTGCCTCACTCTCCCAACTAGCTGGGACTTCAGGTGCCCACCACAACACCTGGCTATTTTTTATTGCAGTTGTCATTGTTGTTTAGCTGCCCTGGGCCAGGTTGGAACCCACCAACTTTGTTGTATGTGACTGGCACTGCAACCATTGTGCTATAGGTGCTGAGCCTTGTTTTTCTATTTTTAATAGAGAAATGGAATCTCACTTTTGTTCAGGCTGGTCTTGAACTCCTGAGCTCAGGTGATCCACCAGCTTGGTCTTCCAGTATCTTTGCAAATTTTTAATCTACAGGATCATGTTGTCAGCAAATAGAGAATTTTATCTGTTTATTCCATTTTGGATGCCTTTTATTTTTTCTTATCCATCCAGTAGCTCTGGTTTAAACTATTCAGTACAATGCTGAATGGCAATAGTGAAAGCAGGAATGTTTGTATTGTCACTGATCTTAGAGGAAACATTCAAAGTCAAATGCCTTTTCTGCATCAATTGAACTGTATGTGTCTTTCTTTTTTCTTCTCTTTTCTTATTTCTTTTTTTTTTTTTCTTTTTGAGACAGAGTCTCACTTTGTCACCCTTGGTAGCATGCCATGGCATCACATCTCACAGCAACCTCAAACTCTGGGGTTCAAGTGATCCTCTTGCCTCAGCCTCCCAAGTAGCTGGGACTACAGGCATGGGCCACAACACCCGGTTATTTTTAGAGATGAGGTCTCGCTCAGGCTCAGATTGGCCTTGACTCAAGCTTAGGCAATCCACCGCCTTGGCCTCCCAAAGTGCTAGGATTACAAACTCACTGCGCCCAGCCCTCACATGTGTTTTTTTTTTTCCTCCCTTCACTTCTATTAATGTGATGTTTTACACTGATAGATTTTCATTGATTGATTTTCTTAAATTGAGCTACTCTCCTTTCCTAGGATGAATCCCACTTGGGCATGGTGCATAATCCCTTTAATGTGCTGTTGGAGTCTATTTGCTAATATTTACTGAGGATTTTTCACATCTATCTTCAAAATGGATTGGGTTATAGTTTTTTGTCCTTGGTATCAGGGTAATGCTAACCTTATAAAATAAGTTAGGAAGCAGTTCCCCCTCTTACACTAGCTGGAAGAGTTTGAGAAGGATTGATATTCTATAAACATTTGATAAAATTCAACAGAGAAGCTATCTGGTCCTGTGCTTTTCCTTATTTTTTTTTTTTAAGGTGATATTTACAGGTCTTTTTTTTTTTTTTTTAGTTGCAAGATTTTTGATTTCCAATTCAATGTCCTTAACTAGTTGTAGGTCTATTTAGATTTTCGTTTTCTTCATGATTCAGTCTTGGTAGGTTGTATGTTTCTAGGAATCCATCCATTTCATCTAGGACTCAGGCATCCTCAAACTACGGCCCACGGGCCACATGCAGCCCGCCTAGGACATTTATCCAGCCCACTGGGTGTGTGTTTTTGCTGCTGTTGCCTGTCTTACTTAGCAGCTGACTTGTCTTGGGGCCTGTAGTCCAGCCTTCCAACGGTCTGAGGGACAGTGAACTGGCCCCCTATTTAAAAAGTTTAAGGACCCCTGAGGTTATCCAGTTTGTCAGCCTACAGTTCATAGTACTATCTCTCTCTATCTTTTTTTTTTTTTTTTTTTTTTGCGGTTTTTGGCTGGGGCTGGGTTTAAACCTGCCACCTCTGGCGTATGGGGCCAGAGAATCACTTAAGCCCAATTATCTTGCCTCCTTTGAGCCACAGGTGCTGCCCTCATAGTAGTACTCTCTTATAATCCTTTTTATTTCATTGGTGGTAATGTTTCCTCTTTCATTTCTGATTTGTCTTCTCTCTTTTTTTAGTTCATGTAGCCTAAGTTTTGTCAATTTCATTGGTCATTGAAGAACCAACACTTTGGCTTCATTGATTTTTCAAATTTTTCTTTTCTTTTTTTTTCCTTTTTTTGAGCCAGCCTCTCATTCTGTTGCCCAAGCTAGAGTGCCATGGCATCAGACTAGTTCACAGCAACCTCAAATTCCAGGGTTGAAGTGATTCTCCTGCCTTAGTCTCCCAAGTAGCTGGGACTAGAGGTACCCACCACAATGCTCAGCTAATTTTTCTATTTCTTTCTTTCTTTCTTTTTTTTTTTTTGCCTTGAGACAGTCTTACTTTGTCACCCTTGGTAGAGTGCTGTGGCATCACAGCTCACAACAACCTTAAACTCTTGGACCTAAGTGATCCTTTTGCCTCAGTCTCTCGAGCGCATGGCTGTTTTAGAGATGGGATCTCGCTCTTGCTCAAGGCAAGCTCTTGCTCTCCAACTCCTGAGCTCTGGCAATTCACCCTCCTTGGCCTTCCCCAGTGCTAGGATTATAGGCTGTGCCACCGCATCCAGCTTTTTCTCTTGTTTTCTGTTTATTTTCTCTGCTATAATATTTATTTTCTTACTCATGCCTACTGTGTTCAATTTCAGTGACCTGACTTTAAGTTCTCTGATTCTTTCCTCTGTTTAAGTCTGCTGTTGACTCACTATTTTGAATTTTTCTTTCTTTTTTTTGAGACAAAGTCTCAAGTTGTCACCCTGGGTAGAGTGCCGTGGTGTCATAGCTCATAGCAACCTTAAACTGGGCTTAAGTGATTCTCTTGCCTCAGCTTCCCAAGTACTTGCCTCAGCTTCCCAAGTAGCTGGGACTATAGGTGCCCACCACAACACCTGGCTATTTTTTTGTTGTCATTGTTGTTTAGCTGGCCCAGGCCAGATTCAAACCCATCTGCCTCGGTGTATGTGGCCGGCGCCCTAACAACTGAGCTACAGGCGCCAAGCCTATTTTGAATTTTTCAATTCAGTTATTGTATTATTTTCCAAAATTTGTTTGGTTCTTTTCAATAATTCGTCTTTTTTGTCAGTGCATTCATTTTGTTCTTACATCATTATCCTGATTTCCTTTAGTTATTTATCTGTGTTCTCCTCTAAAATATGTTCAGAAGAGCATATTTAAGATAATTAAGTCTTTTCTAGTAAGTCTAATGCCATTGTGTCTTCAGAGATGGTTTATTTTCTTCCTTTTTATCTTTTGAGACAGGGTCTTGTTTTGTCACCCACCCTAGAGTGCAGTGGTGTCATCCTAGTTCACTGCAACCTCAAATTCCTGAGTGGTCCTCCTGCCTCAGCCTTCCCAGGTAGCTGGGACTGCAGGGGTGTGCCATGAATTCTAGCTAAATTTTTTAGTTTTTGTAGACATAGGGCCTTACTATGTTGCTTGGGCTGCTCTTGAACTCTTGTCATCATGGAATCTTCTGCCTCAGGCCCCAAAAGAGCTGGGATTACGGGTGTAAGCCACTGCATCCAGCCCAGAGATGGTTTCTACAGAGAAATTTTGTTCCATTGAATGAACCATGTTTTCCTATTTCCTGTATTTCTTGTGATCTTTTACTGAAAACTGGGTGTTTGGAAACAAAATCATCTTCCTGTCTTTGAAGAATAGTGGTGGAAACCTTCATAAATTAAGAGTATGTTCTAATACTTGGCATCAGCCCAAGGTGATGGCTTAAGGTTGTCTCAGGTCCTTTTTAGACATATGTCCTGCTTTGGGCCTGTGTGTATGTTCTTTTTTTCTCTTCTCACATATACTAATACACACAGGTCCTTTGAAAGTCTTAATTTCTCAAAGGGTCTTGCCCCAGCTTCTCAAGGCCTACTATGTTATAGTCTTTTGCCTATCATCTCTTGCCCCAGATATCCAGCTGTCTGCAGGCCCCCTGTAGCTCTTACAGGTTGTGGTGCCTGCCTCTGCCTTCCCTGGCTTTTGCCAGCCCAGGATCTGAACTATGCCACATTTTCTGAGTCAGGCAACAAAGAAACTAATTCCTTGGGCTGCCTGCAGACAAATCAGAACATTGTAAGTAAGTTCTGCCTTGCTAAATTGGGATTTGACCTGCTCCTTCCTAACCACACAGCATTGCATCAGGGAAGAAGGGGTAGGGCAAGAGCAAATAAAATGCCACAGTACTTCCTACTATTTACAATGTAGCTTTTTCTTGATTGCATATTGCTATAAATCTTTTGAATCGTTTCTAGGTTCCTAGAGAGTATTTTGGTCAGTCTCTAGTTGCTTGTTTGTTTTTATTTTCCAGTGTTTCCATGGAAAAATAAGGCATAGAGCTTCTTAGACTGCCATTTTCAATCTGTCTTTAGATTGGAGAGTCCTATCTACATTTAAAGTACTTACTCATAAGAAGGGACTTCTGCCATTTTAAATTTTGTTTATTAGCTATTTTGTCCTTCATTTCCTCCATTACTGCCTTCCCTTGTGTTGACTTCATTTTTATAATCATGTATTGATTACACTTTGATACCCTAATACTATAACAATCTAATTTGAATTTATACAACTTCAATAACATACTCTGGTGTTGGACAGCTGTCTCCCCTGTTACTGGTGTCACCAATTATATCTTTATATAGTGCATCCAATAACATATTAGTGGCTAATGGATTTATCTTTTTTTTTAATGGATTTATCTTAACTCATGTAGGAAATAAAAAGTAGAGTTATAACCCAAAATTCCAATAATACTAGCTTTTATTTTTGCTTTGCACCTTTTATGTTTTTTTTTTTTTTTAATGTACATGGCTAGGCATGGTGGCTCATGTCTATAATTCTAGCACTCTGGGAGGCTAAGGTGGGTATTGCCCAAGCTTAGCAGTTTGAGACCAGCCTGAGCCAGAGCAATACCCCGTCTCTAAAAAATAGCCAGTCTTGTACAAGGTCTGACAATTAAGTTTCCAAACTTGCCACTGTCACTGTACAATGACTCAGTAAGGTTTCATAATCTTGGTATATCAGGGTCTCACAGCTGTGTTTGTGTTGATGCGTATAGTGTCTTGCCAAGAGTCATTCATTATTGTTGTTGTGTGTTTTTGTATGCTGTACAATAACAGCTCTGATGGTCATTCCAGAAAAAGAGTTCAAAATTGCTTTGTTGCTTTGAAAGGTGGACTAGGCGTTGGTGGTGTTGCATAGCTCTGCAAGGAAAGTATTTCAAAGGTGACCATTGATATTCGGCAATAAGGTATGTAGCATTTCTTTTTTTTTTTTTTTTTTTTGAGACAGAGCCTCAAGCTATCCCCCTGGGTAGAGTGCCATGGCATCACAGCTCACAGCAACCTCCAACTCCTGGGCTCAAGTGAGTTTCCTGCCTCAGCCTCCCAAGTAGCTAGGACCACAGGCGCCCACCACAACGCCTGGCTATTTTTTGGTTGCAGCCATCATTGTTGTTTGGCAGGTCTGGGCTGGATTCGAACCCGCCACCTTAGGTGTATGTGGCTGGCGCCTTAGCCACTTGAGCCACAGGCACCAAGCCTGTAGCACTTTTTCTATGATGATTTCATGAACTTAATTGTCCGATTTTATATATATATTTATTTCAGTTTATTTGGATCCTTTGCTTAGGGCTTCACAAGGCTGCAGTCAAGGTGTCAGCCAGTCTGTATTCACATCTCAAGGCTCAAAAATCACGTAAGAATCTTCTTGTAGGATCCTCCAGGTTGTTGGCAGAATTTATCTCCCTCTGGCTTTGTGACTAAGTGTTCTGGCTTCTTGTTGACTGTCTTCCGTGTTTTACTTCACATTCATATATAGAAATGTATACGTACCCACTTTTATGTGTACATATTTTGTTTCTCTAGTCTATGTCCAAAAGAGGCAGGATGATATTTTTGAGAGCAGAGCATGGACTTGGGATCAAGTCCTGGCTCTGTAACTTAACCTTTGACATTACCCTGATTCCAAAGCCAAAGATACCAAAAGAAAACTACAAACTAATATCCCTTTATGAATACACAACTTTTCAACTGAAATACTAGCAAACCAAATTCAACAGTATATTAACAGGATTGTATGCCATGACAAATACGGATTTATTCCTGGGATGCATAAGGATGGCTCAAACAATGAAAATCTATCAATGTAAGACTACCCCACTACATTAACAGAAAGAAGGAAAAAAACATAAGAACACTACAAGTGATGCAGAAAAAGCATCTAACAAAATTTATTACCCTTTCAGAAAAAATCACTTGGCAAAGTAGGAAGGACTCTAATCAATCTAATAAAGGCTATTAGGTACAATCCACAGATAACATCCTACTCAATGGTGAAAGAGGAAACCAGGCATTTCTTCTAATATCAAGAATAAGACAAGGGCACCCATTTTCTTTTTGCTACTTCTCAACATAGTCAGGGAAGTTCTAGCCAGAACAATTAGGCATTTGGGGAGTGGAAGAGAATTCAAGTTAGAAATGAAGAATTATCTGTTTGTAAATGATATGATTAGAGACAAGTCTAAAGAAAGCATAAAGAAACCAGTAAAATAAACATATTCAATAACATTGTAGGTTGTAAAATCAACACACAGAGTTGTGTTTTTACACACTAAAATGTATGATCCAATGAGGAAATTAAGAAAACATTACTATTTGCACTAAAAAGAATAAAATGGTTAGAAATAAGCTGACCCAATGACTTGCAAGACTTGTACACTGAAAACTTGCTTAAAGAAGACATAAATAATGGAAAGATGGCCCATTCTTATGAAACGGAAGAGTTAATATTTTGTCAAGATGTCATTACTACCCAAATCAATACAGTAACTATCAAGGTCCCAACATTTTGGTAGAAAAATACACCCTCATATTGGAATTGCAAGGGACCCCAAGTAGACAAAACAATGTTGAAAAAGACCAAAATTGGAGTATTGACACCAAGGGCAACAAAGTGAGAGTCTGTCTCAAAACAACAACAACAACAAAAACCCCCCAAACCAAAGTTAGAGGACTCATACATTCTGATTTCCAAACTTACTAAAAAGCTACAGTAAACAAAAGAGTGTGGTGCAGGCATAGAGACATACAGGATCAATGGAACAGAATAGGCAGCCCAGGAATAAACTCTCACATATTATATACAGTCAACTGATTTTTTTACAATGTTACCAAAACCCTTATCAACAGGATAGCCTTTTCAAAATATCATGCTGGACCCTGTTTGGATTTCTGAGCAGCACCACAGTGGTTGGCAAGAACAGGTGCCTGGGCGGCACCTGTGGCTCAAAGGAGTAGGGCACTGGCCCCATATGCCAGAGGTGGTGGGTTTAAACTCAGCCCTGGCCAAAAAAAAAAAAAAAAAGAACAGGTGCCTAATGAAAACTGGCAAAAAGGAGCCAAGAAGAAAGTGGTTGATCCATTTTTTAAGAAAGATTGGTATGATTTGAAGGTACCTGCTATGCCCAATATAAAAGTTATTGGAAAAACACTAGTCACCAGGACTCGAGGAACCAAAATTGCATCTGACAAAATTTATCACCCTTTCAGATAAAAACTCTTGGCAAAGTAGGAAGGAATGTAAGAAAACTACCTCAATCTAATAAAGGCTATTAGGTAACTGGGCCATCTTTCCATTATTTATGTCTTCTTTAAGCAACAGTTTTCAGTGTACAAGTCTTACACATCATTGGTTCAGTTTATTTCTAACCATTTTACTCTTTTTAGTGCAAATGGTAAATGGCCTCAAGGGTCATGTGTTTAAAAGTGAGTCTTGCTGATCTACAGAATGATGAAGAGAAAATTCAAGCTGATAACTGAAGATATTCAGGGAAGAACCTGCCTAACTTGTATGGCATGGATCTTACCACGACAAAATATGTTTCATGGTCAAAAAACTGCAGACTATGATTGAAGCTCATGTTGATGTCAAGACTCCAATGGATAGTAATTTGCTTCATCTATTCTGTGTGGTTTTTTTTTTCTGAGACAGACTCTTACTTTGTTGCCCCCAGGTAAAGTGCTGTGGCATCATAGCTCACAGCAACCTCAAACTCCTGGGCTCAAATGATTCTCTTGCCTCAGCCTCTCAAGTAGCTGGGACTACAGGCACCTGCCCCAAAGCCTGGCTATCTTTAGAGATGAGGTCTCGCTCTGATTCAGGCTGGTCTCGAATGCTCTGAGCTCAGGCAATCCACCCGCTTAGGCCTCCCAGAGTGCTGGGATATAGGTGTGAGCCAAAGTGCCTGGCCTATTTTGTGTTGGTTTTACTTAAAAACACAACAATCAGATACGGAAGATGTCTTACACCCAAGCACTAACAGGTTTGCCAAATCTAGAAGAAGATGATGGAAATCATGACCAGCAAGGTGCAGACAAATAACTTGAAAGAAGTAGGCAATAAATTAATTCCAGATAGCATTGGAAAAGGCAGAGAAAAGCCTTACCAATCTACTTATACTCTCCATGATGTCCATTAGAAAAGTAAAAATGCTGAAGAAGCCCGTTTGAATTGGGGAAACTAATGGAGCTTCATAATGAGGGTAGTTGTGGAAAAGCTACTGTCGATAAGACAGATGCTAAAGTCAAATGAGCTGATAGAACTACCACTCCAAGAATCTGCTTAAAATTCAGACTTTTAGTAATGACAGAGTCCCATTTGTGGGGAAAAAAATGGAAAACTGGATATCCACATGCAAGAGTTGGACCCTTAATTTATACCATGTAAGTTAACTCAAAATAAATCAGATACCTAAACACAAGTGGTAAAACCATAAAACTCTTAGAAGAAAACCCAGGGGAAAAGCTTCATTACATTGGATTTGACAATAATTTTTTGTTGTTGTTTTCACACCAAAAGCAGAGGCAACAACAAAAGAGATAAATTGAACTACATCAAAATTTAAAATTTTGCACATCAAGAACACCATCAACAGAGGGAAAAGACAACCCACAGAATGGGAAAAAATATTTAAGTCTTACATCTGTATGAGTTTAATATATAGAAAGAACAACAAAAACAACCCAATTCAAAAAAAGGGCAAAGTACTAGAATAGACATTGCTCCAAAGAAGATGTACATGTACAACTAGATAATAAGTGTGCGGAAAAGCTGCTCAACATCACTAATCATAAGGAAGACGCAAATCAAAACCACAATGAATGAGATTCATTCACACTCATCAAGACAGCTTTTATATGAAAACAAAAAACAGAAATAGCAAGTGTTGACAAGAATGTAGAGAAACTGAAAACATTACATATTGTTGGTGGGAATGGAAAATGATGCAGCTGCTATGGAAAACAGTATAGTAGTGCCTCAAAAAAAAAAAAAAAAAAGAATTACTTATGTGATCCAGCAATTTTACTTCTGGGTACATAACCAAAAGAACTAAAAGTGGGCCAGGTGTGGCAGCCAACATCTGTAATCCCAGATTTGGTAGGTCAAGGTAAGAGGATCCGGGCCTCCAATCCGGGCAACACAGAGACCTGGTCTCTATAAAAAATTTAAAAATGAGTTGGGCACTGTAGCTCATACCTATAGTCCCAGCTACTCAGGAGTCTGAGGAAAATTGCTTGAGGTCAGGAGCTATGATCATGCCACTTGTACTCTAGCCTGGGCAACAAGAGAGTGACCTTAACTCTAACAAAAAAGAAAAAGAAAATAAGGGCCAGGAGAGGTAGCTCATGCTTGTAATCCCAGCACTCTGAGAGGCCAAGGGGGAGGTGGGTGGATTGCTTGAGCTCAGGAGTTTAAAACCAGCCTGAGCAAGAGTGAGACTCTATTTCTACTAAAAATAGAAAAACTAGCTGGGTGTTGTGACAGGTGCCTATAGTCCTAGCGACTTGGGAGGCTGAGGCAAGAGGATTGCCTGAGCCCAAGAGTTTGAGGTTGCTGTGAGCTATGATGATGCCATGGCACTCAAACCCCAGGGTGACAGAATGAGACTGTCTAAAAAATGAAAATAAAGGGAGGCAGAGGCAAGATGGTGGACTGCAGCCAACTTTTTACAGAGGCTCCCATCCAGAAGGAGACTTAAAGGACAGAAGTTTAGCAAGGGAGCTGATGGTTTGGAGCAGAGCCAAGAGAGAAGATTGAAGAATGCACTTCAACCTTGCTGAGGCAAGCTGCGATCCCAAAAATACAATCAAAAGGTACAAAATCCACCACCAAGTGGACAGGAGTTCCCTCCCCCACAAGAAGGGCTCGCAGTTTACTCCATACAAACAAGCAAGCAGAGTTCAAACATCCTCCCCACTTTATCCCACGGGAGAGACCCCCTAACAACTAGACCTCCTACCCCTACTGGCATGCCACAGCACCCTCCTGCCAGGTATAAAACTCTAAAACTGTATAAAACTGTATATATTCCCTACCTGCAACTCTGAACTCTGAGGATTTCCCCCCCCCCTTTCACCCCAACGTCTGGAGGTTTGTCACCCCTGGAGTCCAGAATCTTGGGCATTTCCTTGAGAGGAGTGGAGGGGGAAAGGGCTGGTGCTGCTCTGTGCTGACTTTGTGGGACAGGAGCAAGGGGAAGAACCTTGGCTCGGAGGAAGCCATACAGGAGCTGCCTGATGCCATTCCAGATAGGCACGCCCTGTATCTCTGGGAAACTAGAGGTTCTGGACAGCAGCCACTAGTGGAATGGACTTGGGAAGTTGTGAGTAAAGAGACCATTAGCATCTAGCCCTCAGGGGAATATAGCTGAGACAAAGGCAGTGGGCGGGCAGAGGCTAGACTTGACACCTGAGTGTAAACCATAATTGCTTACTGCCCAGGGCTGAGTTTCTTATCAGCTCTAGCAGCCTCTGACTTGCAGAGGAATTTAGCTGGGACAGAAGGCAGGGGCTGGAACTGAGTGAACTTCCCAAGCCTAAATTAAGCACCTAAGGTCCCCCTGCTGGACTCAGATTTCCTGGTGACTTTGGCAGCCGTAAACCCCAGGAGTATTTGCTTACTGGAGTGAACTGGGTGACAGCCCTGTGGGATTACCAGTGACTGGATGCAAGGTGGGGAAGAAGGTATCCACCTTCCTAGACTAATTCAGTTGCTGGGTGGGTCCTTTTGCCCTCACGGAGCACTGGAGCAAGTTATTTCTGAGCTACCAGCAGATCCCTCTTATCTAGGTGCTGGACACATTTGAACTCTCCTATCTGAGATTGGTGCTGTTTGGGATAACTGATCTGGACCCCTTGAACCAGGCAAATCACCCTAGGACTATCCAAAGTGGCACCCTGGGTGTATGATTGAGGGAAGGTTTGATTTTCCTTGCCCAATTGTTGTTTGTGGGGGGCAGGGTGACTTAATTGCTGGTATTTATCCACAGCTGAGACTTCAACCAAGAGTAACTGATTCACTAGGGTAGGACAGAGACCAGCTGAAAATAAGACAGAGCCACTTAGCCCCACCACATCAAGCAGGTCCCTAATCTCTCAGGCCGTAACACCATACAGGTCCTTTACAAAGCTCAAAGGGAAAAGCCAAATGGGGTAAAATAATCATGGGGTGGAATCAGCGGAAAAGCTCTGGTAATATGAATAACCAGAGTAGATCAACCCTCCTAAGAAAGGATGTGGCTGGTAATATGAATAACCAGAGTAGGTCAACCCCCTCCCAAGAAAGGATGTGGCAGATGAAACTGAAGATCCCCTTTATAAACAAATGGCTGAGATGTCAGAAATCAAATTCAGAATTTGGATTGCGAATGAGATTACTAGAATAGAGACAAAGATAGAATTAGAAATTCAAGGAGCATTTCAAAAGTTCACTCAAGAATTCAACGAATTCAAAGACAAAACCACCAAAGATTTTGAAACATTGAGGCAAGAGATTGCAGCCCTCAAAGATCTGAAAAATATGGTAGAATCTCTTGGAAATAGAATGCAGCAGGCAGAAGAAAGGATCTAAGACGTAGAAGACAAAGTTTCTGAATGTGCCTAAGCATCCAAAGATGAACAGAAATGGAAAGTAAAAATGAATCATTCTCTCAGAGAACTCTGGAATAATTCAAAGAAAACTAATATCTGCCTTGTAGGAATCCCTGAAGGTGATGAAGTTGCTTCACAAAACACAGAGGCTCTTCTTCATGAAATTATGAAAGAGAACTTTCCAGATATGCCAAGAGATCCTGAAATTCAGATAGCAGACATCTTCAGAACCCCAGCACGACTCAACCCGAATAAGACATTCCCCCAGCCACATCATAATTAACTTCACTAAAGTTAATATGAAAGAGAAAATCCTGCAAGCAGCTAGATGTAAGAAAACCATAACCTACACAACCTACAAGGGGAAGAATATTAGAATGACTGCAGATCTCTCTGCTGAAACCTCTCAGGCCAGAAGGTGGTCATCAACATTTAATCTCCTAAAACAAAATAACTTTCAACCCAGGATCCTGTATCTAGCTAAACTGAGTTTCATTTATGATGGAGAAATTAAATACTTCAATGACATTCATATGTTGAAGAAATTTGCTATAACTAAACCAGATCTCCAGGATATTCTTAGACCTATCTTCCATAATGACCGGTGCCATCCTCCACCACAAAAGTAAACTAACTCAGAAACTATTGATCAAATTCCAACTTCCATAGTGGCAAAAGGATTAAAAATGTCCACTGGACTTTCGAAAAACTCGATACCCAAAAGTTTACCAGGCTTATCAATAATTTCAATCAATGTGAATGGCTTAAATTGTCCTCTAAAGAGACACAGATTGGCTGATTGGATACAGAAACTCAGACCAGATATCTGCTATATACAAGAATCTCATTTTACCTTAAAAGACAAATATAGACTCAGAGTGAAGGGATGGTCATCTATATTCCAGGCTAATGGAAAGCAGAAAAAGCAGGTGTTGCAATTTTATTCACAGATACAATAGGTTTCAAACCAACAAAAGTAAGCAAAGATAAAGATGGCTACTTTATATTTGTTAAGGGCAATACTCAATATGATGAGATCTCAATTATCAATATCTACTCACCTAACCAGAATGCACCTCAATTTATAAAAGATACTCTAACTGGCATGAGCAACTTGATCTCTCCCAGCTTCATTATAGTCAGAGCTTTTAATACTCTTTTGGCAGTATTGGATAGATCCTCCAATAAGAAGCTTAGCAAAAAAAATCTTAGATTTAAATTTAACTATTCAACTTCTGGATTTAACAGACATCTACAGAACATTTCATCCTAACAAAACTGAATACACATTTTTCTCATCAGTACATGGAACATACTCCAAAATCAATCACAAAGTCTTAGATCACAAATCTAACCTCAACAAATTTAAAAGAATAGAAATTATTCCATGCATCTTCTCAGACTATCACGGAATAAAAGTTGAACTCAGTAACAACAGGAATCTGCAGACTTATACAAAAACATGGAAGCTAAACAACCTTATGCTGAATGATAGATGGGTCAGAAACAAGATCAAGAAGGAAATTACCAAATTTATAGAACAAAATGACAATGAAGACATGAGTTATCAGAACCTCTGAGATACTGCAAAGGCAGTCCTAAGAGGGAAATTTATAGCATTGCAAGCCTTTCTCAAGAGAACGGAAAGAAAGGTAGTTAACAACTTAATGGGACATCTCAAGTAGCTGGAAAAGGAAGAACATTCCAATCCCAAATCCAGCAGAAGAAAAGAAATAACCAAAATTAGAGGAGAATTAAATGAGA